>JANHGB010042799.1:0-38506 GCA_026283785.1 Coracopsis vasa | reverse complement strand
AACCTAGTTTTTTCCAAGGATGACTGTTTTTAAAGAAACCAGGAGATGGCAGTCTTTCTTAATCGATCAGAGTTAAATTCTACTGACAATCACAATTTCTGTACTTGTGCTCCAGAATAGGGAAGATGTTAAAATTAAGGAAGAGCTGCATTTCTCCTCTTGTTGGCACAGCAAGTCATTGCATGCTTAACGCCTCTGGTATCTTCCAGAGCCTTTTCTTTCAGCTGTCATATCTTGAACAATCACAGAAATCCAAGAAAATTTGGTGGTCTTCCCAGTCTTTGGATTGGGTTTAGTGAAATTTTCTTACCTGGTTGTTTCAACATACCTGAACTACAGTTCTGTCTTCCCTGGTCATTGGAGAAGCCAATGACTAGGCAGCCTTCCTAAGACTGTGTACTTCATCTGAAGTTAGGCTATTTCAGAGAAAACTACCGTAGAAACAAAACATAATTCATTCACATGTTTATTAAGTAAAAATCTAGTAATCCTTATGTATGACCTTAGACTGTCTCTCTGTTAGTTTGCTTCTTAGCATATCTGTCACCATTCTTGGACAACTCCGAGCCTCCACAAGTCAGAGCCTCTTCCAAGTGTCCAGCTATATTCTCAGTCATCAGATTTGTCAGTATTATAAAGGAAAGGTTTTTGGTTTTTTAAGTTAGTGATGACAGACCACCATGTCATGTTTGTGTGTAAAGGTCGTCAACCTTTCTTCTGCAGCTCACCATGTTCAGTTTGATGCATGTTACTTAACGTCTTGCCACTGTTTTCCTGAACATTCATGCCTGTAGACATTCTGCAGATGACTGGTTCTCACAGCAGAGTTCTGTATTTAACTTCACGCCATAAGATGAGCTGTTCTCATCTAGCAGGAGGCAAATATTGTTGGATTTGCATGCCAGGATTCTGCAGGTGAGAATTGTGTACATGGTAAAGAGTATCCAGACATAGGTTTGCAATATGGATACATTGAGAATGCAAAACTCCTTGATCTGGTGAAACTGCCTGATATACAAAGGACATTGACTATATCATCCAAAGTTTGTTATTTTGTCTGCTTCACAAAATCTCAGTAACAATTCCCAGATAACTATAATGTCATTTGCCTTAGCTGTGTATATGAAGTTTCAGTTGCTATGCAGCATCGTAATGTAAGCCTCTAAAAACCATGTTAAACATTTAGCTTGCACTTAATCATCTGCCAAAATGTTTAAAGGCATAATATCTTATTAATAATTATTAAATCATTGAGTTGTGCAAAGAGAGATGTTCTGGTTTTACTTACATAATGGTAAAACACATTTACCAAGCATGCAACAGCGTATCAGATATTGGAATTTTCTTAAAGGGCATTAATAGAGCCTTATTAGAGCATACGCATTAGTAAAGGAAGGAAGCATTTAGTGATTGAAACTGTGTTCAGCCATAGGTACAGTCTAATTTCTACGCTCCCCCATACTTTGGCAGCTTAAAACATTCTCATGGAAATGGAGTGAAAAAAAGTGGGTTTTCTAAGTAAGACTGAGTGAAATGGAAAGGGTTTTTCTTTTGTTTTAGTCTCAAAATGACATTACTTCTATATAATGCCCATCCTTTGGATTAATAGTTTGTTTTACCTTTTCCCATACATATACATGAGGAATGAAGGTAAGCAAAAACAAAGAAAAGGAGGCAGGAAAACAGCAGAGGTAATCAGTGTACTATATCTCTCCAGGCAGAGAACAAATGTACTCACTGTATGTAAGTATGTAAAAGGGCAATTTAGGGCTTTAAATGAAGCCTGAATTGCTTCAATCTTGAATGGCAAAATGCACTAATCTGTAATTATGTCATTTCACAAAAGAAAACAAGAAAACCAAGCGATTTAGATGGCAAAATGCCAAACAGACAAACAAACAAGCAAATCCTGAGCTGATTTGTACATTTCAAGCAAAATAAAGCAATGATGCACATGGACACCTGGAGCATAAGACATACATATAGTTTACAAATGTACAGCAGGTTTTGATGAATGCAGCAGATCTCTTTGTGACTTCATAGGCTCTAAGCCCTAAGACCCCAGGAGGTGTAAACATTCAAAAAATGTCTTCTGTCTAGATACCAAATGCAGAGCAAAATTTATGTTTTTAAAATGTTTTTTTCAAGTGCCATAGAACTAAACTTTGATTTAAAAATAAGTGTTGGCTTCAACTTAGAAGATTTGGTTCTGCTATACCCCGGAGTCTCCTGACCACACTCCTCTAAAAGAGCTCATTCCCTTATTGACCCTGACAACAATAGTGGGACAATCCCTTGATAATGCCGAAATGGAATGTCTCACATCTAACCACATGTTAGATTTCAGTCACCTCAAAGAAAAGCTTGAATATTCTCAAAGCCCTGTTACATCCTGAAATTAATGACTCCTGGTTGATCATCTCATATCAGAAGGACAATGAGCATCTCTGCTGATGGGTGGTGCTTACTTGGAGCAGGAGAGATGTCTTTGTCATAAGATCAGTCATGTTCCCTGTGGTGAAGGGCTGCCTCATCTAGGCCCATATTTTACGCAGGTTTGGGCACTGAAGTGTCTGGGATAAGCTGGATGCCATGCCTCAGCTCCCTCAGTTGTTCTCCCTTGATTTCATGAGCCTGTTACAGGATTACAGCACAATGAAATCAGCAGAAATCATTAGGGAGAGTAAGGAGCTGTCAGGGAACTTTATTGGACTGTGTGTTGAGCCACGGGGTTGTTCATAATGCAGGTGAGGTGGTAGGGACAGAAGTGTTTTAAGGGGTATGTTGAAAGCTCAGGATAGAGTAGGTGGTACATGTGTTATTTAAGATAAAACATGCTATGCTGGCAGATCAGATTTAGGACATACACAGATCTCGGTCTCCTTATAGTACACACACCCTGTGAAAATAGCATTTTCAAGTGTATTCTACATTCATGGTCTTGCAGTACTCCCATATTGGCTGATGTACACCTATTTGTTGGTTTCTTTGATACTTTCTCTGGAGTCTGATTGCTCAGGATAAGAATTTATCTGCAAAAGTAAAGTCATGTGTTCTGTGCCATAGAATTAGTGTTAGTCACTTTTTCTTTCTTCTGACAGAAGAAGATAAAACATTGAATAAGTCTGGCCCTGAAGGTGATGCTGAGAGATGCTGGGAGATATAACAAATTGAATTCCCTAGACAGCTTGATTTTAGTGTAGAGTATTTACTTCTTCCAGGGAGGTTAAACCTCACCTCCACCACACATTTCTACATTTTTACACCTTTTACAACTCTATACCTTCCAGGTAGTTCCCTATCTTCTAAAAGGATAAAAACCCTAATTTTAAATAATTTTTTGATTGCATAATTCCAACATCATATTTTCTTTCTATTAAACAGTGCAGCTTTAGCAGAGACACAGACCTGTGAAGCAGCAGCTGTGGATCTGTTAAGCTCTCCTTCATTATTAATGTCTTGTTATTACTGGATTAAAGACAGATTCTTTGAGTGATGTTTTCAAAACCATCTGTAGATTTTCACATCTGATTTAAGCAAATGATTTGAAAGCTCCCAGTGTCTCTACCTGACTTCTGTGATTTTGCCTTTTTATGTCGCAGTGAAGGTGCTGAATGAAGCACTGATCCTACTTCAAAATTATGTCTCTTGTTATATTGCACTTAATGGGAAAATGTTTATAATTTCAGCATGTCATTTTCTACTATTCTCAGACAGCTTTAGTGGTATAAACAGTAGTCAGGGCGTGTTCAAGATACACTTTGATTAATAAAGAACTGACTAGCAAGCTAATATGAAGAACTGTGTAAAGATTAAGATTTTCCTATACTGTTGGAATGGAAATAAACCCTTGGGTAAAATATTTTAGGAAAAAAATCCAATAAGGGCCCAATTTAAGGAAAAAGGTCCACTTACATGAATAAGTACAGGTGTCTGACTTTTCCTTTCTCACAAAATTGCCCTCAAAGTTATAAACTAAGAATAATTACCCTTAGCAAAATTTTCTATTCATTTATTCTACCTGGATTTTCTGGAGTACATTTTCAGACCATGGATTATAAGTGCATATCTCATTATCACTAATGAGAATTTCAATGCAGCATATAAATTTACTGTGCTATTTTGTCTGACTTGTATTACACCTGTCAGTCTGCTTTCCTCCTGCTAGTTCATTAATATTTAAATATTAATATTTAAAGGTCAAAGTTAGCCTACAGTGATATTAAAATATATTATTCATTTTCATCTGACTTGAGGAGAACATCTTTGGGACAGTGTTCACTAGATGGGGAAAAAGGCAATTACCATACACTTTGCTGCTTTTTTCTCCTCCCTCCAGTAGAAATTGGACAGTTTCCATCTGAGAGAGAGAAGAGAAAGATTTGTAAAGGAATGAAGGGTAATTCATACTTCAGTCAATGGGAGTGAGGCACCACTCTTCTCTGTACCTGGAGGGTCTTGCACTGAAGCAGTTGCAGAACTGAAGGTCTTCACAGGACAATGAAGCAAAACAGTTTGTCCACTGGAATTTCTCAGTGGAATATGTATCTATCAGCCTCAATGCAGCTCACATTCAGGTCAGTGAAAGAAGATGTGGCAGGATCCAGACTAAGCCCCTCCTGCTCTGTGCTGGGTTCTTGAAACAAACATGGAGTTCATTTGAACAGTATGGCATCCTGGAAGAAAAATTTTATGTGTTAAGTAAAGTGGTGAAGTAAAGGTAGTGCTCCAAATTAAGCAGCATTTGTTTACACAAATATTTAGATAGCTGAACTGTATTCCATATGTGGGATTTTGTGTTTTGAGCAAAACTGGATTAGCTTAGAAACTGCTAATCTGTGTAAATATTTGTGACATCAGAATTGAAGGTTATAAGGTCAGGATTGCAAGAAATTATGAATACAGGATGCAAATTCCATAAAACAGTGTTATTTGAGTCAAGGCCATGCTAATGCTAACTGATTCTGTAACCGAATCCTCCCAGAAATACCAAAGAAATCATATGGTTTTTACTTACTTGCTATGCTCCAGAAGGTAGTCTGGTGTCACAGAGGAAACAGAAGAGGTCCTACACAGAATGGAATGGACCTGCATTTTCACCACACCAAAGCTGCTTCTCTTTTGAGTTTAAGAGAGTCTACCATGCTAGCACCTGAGAGGAAGGCAGACTTAGAGCTGTGCATATGCTGTGTATGTAGATTCTTGCCTATAGCATGCACTTGCTTGTAGTGCAGGAAGGAGTCTGCAGTACTTGCTCATGTGCAAACAAAAGGGTCCCAGGAAAGACCTCATAGATGATGTCTTCTTGACCCTAGCAATGAGACACTGCTGAAGAAAAAGTGGGGTATGTGGTAGCAGCGAGGTTAAATGTCTAATCCGTGCTGGATATCAATGTATTTATATTTATGCCAAGAGACATGAGGCATCCAGCTTTCCTCAATATACATCAAGGGATTATACAGGCTTAAACCAAAACTATGTCCACAATGTGGACACAGTAGTAGTTCGGACTGAGCACAAGTTTGACTATATGTTGTTTTTGTAGACATACCTCAGGTGCTGGGAAGCTAGTTATCAAGCAACAGGAAAACTTTTTAGTCAAAGTGTCAAATCTCTACAATGGATGTGAACAGAAATGTAATTGTTGACCTCAGTGGAAATAAGATCAATCTCCAAGTGCCTAACAGCTAAATAATCCTGAGCTGATATCCTAAATCTGCCATTGTGATTGTTCACCACTGTTGAATGCCAGGCTAAATGTTTGGGTTTTTTTATCCTGGATCTACATATTGTGCTGTTTGAGAGTATATTAGTTTTCTACAAGCAATGTAAAGAGATTACAGTCTCTGAGTCTTTGAACTTGCCAACTAATGTGTGGCTGTGAAGTGGTGAATTAAAATGGACTGTATTCCTTTGTTCTGCAACATTTTAGCTGACTCAAACATAGAATAGAACTTTCCATAGATGCACAATGAGTTTGTGATTATAGCTTTTGCTATCAGATATAAAAACAGAAATTGTAAATTCATTTGCTTTTAATAGGAGAAATTATCTTCAGCTATATAGCTGTTTATCCAAAACCTAATGTCATTCTTGTGAACCTAGAGCTTCTTGCTTGTATAGGTCTGATGTAAAGTTATAATTAATTTTGTGTCTCTCCTCAGCTTAATATCATTAACCAGTGTGATTTTCTGACCTCAGCTGGTGCTGAATAATCAAATGCCCTTGCTGTGTTTCTAAATGTTTCTTTTAGAATACAGAATAACAGTAAGAAAATACAGTTGCTGATACATCGAATAAATGTTTAAAGTGGCTTATAAGTAACTGATTTCTTATCACTTTTGGCATATCACCAAAGAAGAAAAAATATTTTGAATAAGCTAAGCAAATCTTCCTAAATTCAATAGCTGGATAGTTCCTCTGAGGGGTGTGTCTGTGGGAAAAGACAAAACTCTTTTCTGCTGCCATAGAAACCAGCCTTAACCAGGACATTGCAAATAAGAGCACCCTCTGGCTTCATATTTATCTTGCATATGTATTCATTTCTAAATATGAAAAAAGACACTTAATTTCTCAATTAAGTGTCTAGATTTGGCTTTATTTACAGAAACAAGCTTAAGAAGTAATTTTTGGCTAAGAAATGAAAAATACACAGACCCTAAAGAGACTGCAGAGGCAGTCTGAGTTCCCCCATAGACTTTTAATGCATGGCAGAGTGCATTGAGTGGAAGGAGTTAAAATGTTCCTATTGTGTCTAAGCATAAAAGACAGCAGATGTGCACCTCTTCCCTTACTGTGCCACCACCCTTCATATACCTCATCATAGATAGTGGATTTTCATAATTTCAAGTCTTTTTTTGTAAGAAATCAAACATTCTGTTAGAGTGGGGTAACTGTTGCAGCTGTTTGCATAGAATCATAGAGTGGTTTGGGTTGGAAAGGACCTTAATGATCCATGAGCAGGGACACCTCCCACTAGACCACGTTGCTCAAAGCCCTATCCAACCTGTCCTGTAGCTTGACTCATGCTTTCCAAAGAAAGGAGCTAGTTGATGCTTTGACTGATAAGCATCCATCTAATAGCAATATTTGCCCTGAAAAGGAGTAAGTTTTATTAAAGTGTCACAAGCTGAAAATCCTAAAATGAAGGCCTTGAAATAATACATGAAATGCTGTCTCTACTGGCATGGAAATTTTAGCACGTATCAAATGCTTCTCTTGAAAAAAAGACTATACTAGTACATTTTTGCAAATATCATGCTCATAATTGCAGAAAAAATAGTTCATTTTAGTACTGAATCTAATTTTTTAACCAAAACTTTTTTTCTTTTTAAATACCTGAATGCTGTTTCTCGGTGTGATCCTGCTCTAGCTCTTCATTTCTAGAGACTTTAAAATATGCTAGTTTTAGGAGAAGAAACTCTATGCTAACTACTGATATAGCTATGAACTGAGCCAACAGCTAGTAGTATTTTTCCACACATTGTGTGTTAGCTGTTTATCTGCTTTAGGTGCACTATAAAATTGCACAGTGCAATTTGGAACTCCAGTGATATTTTTATTGACACTGTGGTGACTTTTCTAGGGATATGCAACTGTGCTGGGCTGGGTTGGACTGAACTGTGAGCATGACTGTGTAAAATGAAGGTCAATCTGTCTGCTCAGTGCAGCTATGCTTTTCCAGCCATTTCTGCAGTTTTTCTACATTTAACTTGAGGAAGAATACATATAATGCCAACATAGGTTAAAAAGGCTTTCTACCACTCACTCCTGCTGTCTCAGGAGGGATGCCTGTCTGATTGCTGTGACTCCCTAGAAAAAGAAGCTGAAATGCTTATTTTAACATCTGAGAGTGAAACCAAAAGACAAGCCTGGGTAAAGCCCATTTCGGAGACCTCCAGAGGCAATCCTATGTATATATTCTTTTGGACCCCAGATAGCCCAGCTACAGTATTGTATTGAAGAGACCTGGTGAAAAAAACACTCTTAGGAAGGATCATACACTGTTTTTTGTCTAAGTCTTACAGCACTGCCACACGGATAAACAGATGAGTGAAAGCAGCAGATCACAGCCTAGTTAGTTCTACATATTTTACAAATACTATAGAAAAGCAGTCAGCCACCCACAGACTGGGCGTTGACAGTGGCTGATTGTCAGTAGGTACAAAATACTGCATCTCTTGCAAGAAATGTATGAATATCTGCGGTAAAGTCCAGATAGCAATATTCTGTGTGAAAGTCTGCTGTTCATTTCAGGAGGGTCTGAGTCAGCCCTCAAGGCTTTGTGAAGGGCATGCTGAAGCTGGATATCCATGCTGTAAAAGAAAATATTTCATCATAGTCCTGGCTTTTTTACCATTGTTGGTTTCATTCTAGCATGTGCTGCATTTCATTCTTCTCTGACTAGTCTTTGTGTTCTCACTTAAAAATACATACCTCTACCTTAAAATGCATTTGTAGATGAAAAAGTATCTGTGTAAGAATAGCCTCTTCCTTCTCAACAGGGCTGCACTCAGAGAATAATACTCACTGACTAGTATGACAAGAGACAGCTTTGAATGACCTTTTACTCTGTTAGCAGAGTGCTTGTGAGGTTTACTCAGCCAGTACCACAAAGAAAACCACTTCTTTCTTTGTCTCTCATCATCATTGGACCCATTTGCTAAGTCACAGCTGTGCAAATACACTGATAGTGAGGGTGTTACACAGGTGAAACTGGGCATCTCATCTGAGCTACACAGCCTTACTTCCCCCTTGATGGTAATGTCATACAGGAAATAAAGAGCCACTAGAAGGTTTAGATGTCCCTGCCTTTCTAGATAGCAAGAGTGTTCTTTCACAGAAAGACATGGTTTAGTTCAAATAAGAATTAAATTAAGTCTCTGCGACTTTTCCAGGTGCTTAATGGCTGGGGTGTGGTATGGGATGTTGATGCCGGGAGAAGTGTTCAAGGACAGCTTTGAGGGAGGAAGTAGTCAGGGGTGATGCAAAGGCAGCATGTGGGGGAAGAAAAGAGTTTTTATATTCTTTTTTAGCTTATTGGTAAGTGCTAGTTTGACCAAGGGGCTGGGAATCCCTCTGGGCTCAGCGATATCCTCTGAATTCAGAAGCAATTTCAGACAAACGTATCCAGACCCCCATGGCACGGGGCTGTGGGATTAGCCAATGAGTCCATAGAATGACTGAGAAATTAACTATGAAAATGTAAGCTTGGGAACAGGTAAAACTTAAATATGAAATTATTTTATTTATATTTCTTACCACTTCAAAGTGATGCTTGTCTACATTAACAGTCTACTCCTTAGCTGGAGCAATGAAGTTCATTAAGATAATTCCTAAAGTTGTGAAGTCAGGTATTTTGAGGCTGAAAAATGCTAGATTTATGGTTGGCTGTGCAACATTAACTGTATGTCCAGTGTCTTAAATTATAACATACTTTAGTGTTGCAGATGGGGTGATACACTTCACTCATAAAAGATAAGTAGCAATATGTTTATTGATATAAAATAGCAATTTAACAAAGTTTGATAGTAAATGCAACAGTAGTTTAACAATATTTAATAACAAGGTACATTTGAGTATTTACTGCATAAAGGGCAGGGTTAAACAAAACTGGGAGACCCTCTCTTTATGTCACAAGGTTCGGAAAGGAAACCTTTGCTTTCTAAACTCCTCAGAGAGGAGTCTAGGTGCAGTTGGATCCAGACTTGGCCAGTGGTTCATGTCTAAAAGATTATATATATATGCAGTCAATAATTTTTATCACCTAGCTAAGATTTCAAAGTTTATCATGCTATTTATCACTTAATGAGGATCTTTTGTGGCAGGGAATCTGTCAACCTTGAGGGGTGTCCTACTCAAGGGGAGATCCTGACATGCAGTCCACTGCCATGCAGAAGAGCCCAACAAGGCCTGGGCTGCCCACTGTGCAGGAAGATTATTGACTCATAGTGACATTTGCATACTGGCTACAGAAATTAGGGGTTTTTTTTCAAACTTGTCTTGAGTCATACCTTGACCTGGGCAGGGCACACAGGTTGCTCAGATTAGCCCTTGGCTATTGTTATCTATCTCTCCTGAATCCACTTTGGGTTAGATACAGCCATTGTTACCAGACACGTCCATTACCACTGCCACTGGTGGTTATTCCTTGAGCAGGGTTATGGGAAATAAAGGTCAGGTTGGGGTGGGCACACCGCCGCTCTAAGTTCTGGGCTTACTCCCTCCAGTTTGCAGTACAGACTTCAAAAAGGGAAGGCAATCAGGGCAACTGAGCTGGCCTTGACTAGTTGCTGTATACTAAGTCTTTGTTTCCAATAGCTCCCATTTTGCTTGGTTTCTGTTGAACGTAATAGGTACTAAATGTTAGTCTGGTGATATCAGATTGCCCTTGCACCTGAGAGCTTCAGGCCCTTTATAAATGGTACCCTATCTTTGGAAGCCTTCTGCAAATTAAATACTTCATTTTATAAAGATAGCTAAATGCATAAATATGAAATTATGTACTTGGACCCACAGGCAATTACACTCAACCTAGAAATATAACCTAGGTATGTGGGCTCCTGACCTTCCATTTTAATAACAAATCTTTTTCCCTTGTCTTACGCCAAGTAGTTATCGATTTTCAATACAAATAGGAATCAGAACTCTATGGTCCCTTTCAATAGATCTGGTGCAAACTGCTGGAATTATATTTTATAAAATTTCAAGCAGGGTCTCTGGAACAGGTAGAATGAATCAATTAGAACCAGCTGTAGATCTGTTTATGTACTGCTAAGTGACAAAGTCTAAAAGTGAAGTCTGTTAATATATCCAGCAGTGTTAGTGGGAGAGGACACTTAAATGGAAGAGATTTTGTTTTCAGTTACATCGTCTGAAAATACAAGTTGAAACTCTAACTATATCTCTATCTTCATTTCAGTTCCTTCTTTCTGCTTTCTTTTGCAGTGCATGTGGAATGCCATAAATCCTTCAGAAGAAATTGTATTGTTGCTCCCTCTATCAAATTTTGTGTGAGTCTGTGGAGATCAAACTAGGATTGTGACTACATTTTCCCGCAGCAGCCAATATAGCTGGTCAGCATGGTACTGGGAAAGCTCTGGATAATGGGAGTGCTGGAAGAGTGCGGGGAAATAGCGTGACAGTCCCTCCCAGGGATTGTGCATGGAGTCAGACCAAGCTCCATGCTTGGACTTATTTAGTCAAGGTGGATTTTTGCTTGAAAATGTTAGTGGTTCTTTAAAGGCATAAACTACCAATTTTTTTTGGCCCAAGGTGGAAAAGGGGTGCTTTAAGAGTGGAAAAAATACCCCAAAACCAAAATGTATAATCCACCAACAAATATATAATACAAATATATTAAAAATATATATATTTATCCTCAATGTCCTCAATGACACATAATTATCAATTTGTAGAACTTGGAGACAATTTTAATAACAAGCATACTAAATACTTTTAAAAAATGCTGTACTAGGACCACAGGTGCTTTCTGGCAGAGACCAGTGACATATATTCACTGGAAGGTGTGATTGCAGCACAGAAAAGCAAGTCAGTTTGCTGTAGGCAGAATGAATATTGGTGGCAGTGATACTCTAGCATCACAGGCTTCAGAGTGAGCTACATGTGTCAGTAACAAACTCCGGGTGGACCTTTGTAAATAAGAAGTGTCAGCTGATATGCACCGGTGTTGGTCTGCTGTCTGCTGTGGCCATTAGCACCAAAAAAAGATCAGGCCCTGGGGTGCTGTTAAAACCCTGTGTGTTCTTTGTTCAAGCAAAAATGGTCTGAGGATTCTCAGGGTTTTGAGTCTCAGGACTTAAAAATCATCTCAGGAATATAGGGAGAGAATAATAGTAGATGTTGTTCTGGCAGTAATGGAGGCCTGTTTACAAACTGATTTGTCTACATATCTGTGTGTAATAAGGCTGCCAAAATTCCTGCCAAAATGTAACCACCAAAAATAAATATAATCGTATTAGTGTCTTTGCTACATACTATGCCAATTTCTTTACTTAGCATGAAGTCTGGAAGGGGATATCCATTAGCATGAAAACCTGCTGTGTAATTTAAGAAATAATATTTGTCTTAATCCTTGTTCCGTTTATTTCCTCTCCCTCCCCCATTCTGTCTCCTTCCCACTGCAGTATGATGAAGTGCTACTGGATGCTGATGAGACCATATTAAGTCCAATCCCAGCCACTTATTATTGGCCAGCTAAATTGGCACCATAGTGGCATTTCATACTTCTGACTGGGAAAAAAAAACACATGGAGAAGCCTAATCATGACATTGAATGTCTAGGGAAAATGTGGCTTTGTTTTTGTTTTGTTTTGTGGGTTGTTTTTTTTTTTAACTATTTATTCAGGTCTGACTTGATTATATTCCTTGCTCACCATGTGCATCTCAAAGAGGCAGAGTCTTTCTGTGTTCAATAATTTCAATCTATTTTCTGAAGACGCACATACAGAGAGAAGCCAAAACCTTTCAGCATGCAGTAAGAGAGATTTGTTGTTCATATTTCCTACTGTTTCCGTCAGGGTAGTGCCTGTGTGCCTTGGTTGAAATGCTTCTTGCTCCAAAGAAATCTGTAGATGAGGCGAGCAGATTCAGGAGGGAAATCAAGGAAGAAAAGTACCAGAATGGAGGGTGGCATTTTGAAATTCAATATTCATGCTATTTGAGACATATATTCACTAAACTTAGGTAAGATTAATCAGGACAGAATTGCTGTAGCTAAGAAATAACAGTGAAGGAGTGATTGCCATTAAGCAGCAACTGACTACAAGTGGGTATCTGTGAGTAAAACAGCTCTTCTTCAATAAAATACGCAGAATCATCAGGTTGCATAGATTTATGCAAGTCCAATCTGTTTAAATCTTCCCTAATGTGATCCTTTTCCATGAATTCTAAGTCATCCTTATAGGTCCATTGACCTGGGATTGCTGATGGCAACCAGTGAAAGACCAAAGTGGAAAAGTCATCGGGTACCTCATTCTTTTCTGTGTCCTTTGGTGTCAGGTCAAACTTCTAAATTATTTTAACATGTGAAGTTACCACTATGGGAGACTGCATGGAGATACTTCTGTGTGTTTGATCTCTGCTTTCACGCTTATCTCTCACTGATAAATGTCTTTCATTTTCTTATAGAATGACTGTTTGACACAAGTACACTATGCCCAAAATATCAGGTATCGCAATCCAGCCTGTCAGGGTAATCTGAAATATAATCTCCTGGTCTGGAAGTGCAAGAATGCAGGTTACATAGTTTGATATTTTTCCTTCCTGGTAACTATGGTGTGAGTTCTTCTGCAGCTGTAAGCATCTCTGAGCTTAGTAGCACAATTTTTTTTAATCAGAAATTCAGTCTTAGAATCAAAACTGAATCGTTTATTACAGAAAGTTAGCATTAGAGCAGATACACTTCTGCTCCCTAATGATGGTGTGCTGCGCTGCATGCGTCCTAGTGAATTGAATTACGCTGAATCAGTTCTTATCATAATGAGGTCAGTATATGCACTCTATAGCTAAGTTTTATGATAATTTGTGTAGAGTTCCCCCAAATTAGAGAGCAGGCAAATTGTTGCTTAAGCTACCTGTGTGCTCTGCTGAGAGGGAGCATGAACTAGATGATATGTATCTGTTTATAATTTCTGATTTTTCTGGATTTATATTTTCTTGCTGGGTTTTTTTTGTTTGTTTTTGTTTGGTTGGTTGGTTTTGGTTTTTTTTTTCTTTAAAGGATAGCTGAAATAGTGTGTATGATGCTGCGGTGCAAAATGCTTGTGTTGCTCCTGAGTCAAAGCTACATGTAGATCTGGCTGAGGCTTGTGAAAAACAGGGTTCAACTTGATCTGTGTGCGCTATTCACTCACTGGTGCTGTGGCAGATGGCCCTTTTGCTTCATGTCATGTTTCTCACTGGTCCTGTAAGAAATCTATGGCAAGTGATTTGCAGGACTTTCCTTCTGGGGTCTGCAGTTTGCATACACTCTTTCAAAACTCAATTAAATGGTTCCATTTTCTCATTGACATAAGGATAGTAAATGGAAGAATTTCAAGGCTTAATATGTCTCTCCCTCAAAAACACTTCAGATTGCACAGCTCTGAACAGAGGTGCTTTATCAGAGATTAGTTTGTTCAGATTTCCTCCATGGCTGAAAATTGTTAAAAAGAATTCGATTACTGTTGTGGGAAAGTAGCCTAGGAAATAAAGGCTATTGCTGGCTATTTGCTGAAGGAATCAGTTAAAGTAATAGTATCAGTTAAAGGCAGTTGGCACTGCTTTAGAAGTTTCTACTAGCTTAATAGCAATCTTTTCCCATGTAGCATCAGATATATATAGAACTGCAATATATCTTCCACTTCAAGCTGTTTATATGTCTTGTGCTTGTATCTTATGTGTACTGTCTACAGGGGAGATCAAAAATGGGAGAGTGATGTTGTCTGTGCTTCTCACCAAAGCTTCGTGATGGTGTGTTGCTGTCTGAATGCATGCAAAGGTACTGCTCTCTCCTCTGCCAGTTTCATATTACTCTGCTGAATGGTTTAATACTTTGGATGTGAAGTGCTCTCCCTCTCCTCCATCCCACAGCAGTCGTGGGCCATGTTTCAGCTTCTAGCAACCATGTGTCCCTAATAGTCTGTACAGCTGAACTGCATGTGTTTTCATCTGCTCATAGCACTTCTGCCAGTAGCCATGGCTTCATTCAATAGTATTATATCATGTGTACAGCTAATTCTGGCTCAAGGACTAAACATTTGGACATAGAAGTTTAGTCCAGAGGTTGTGCTCAGTACCCTGCCTGTCAGCACGCAAACTGTGCTTTTGTTGAAGAAAAGTTAGGTTTGTACTGAGTGGGAAAAAATGCCATTTACTGCTTTCCTCTGCTTCGTGTTGCAAAGTATGGGACTGCCTACCCCAGTTTATCAGCAGTTTTCATGTGGCCTTCCTGAGCTTTGACACATCTCACCTTGGGGTGATTACGCTGAGCATTCCACTGGTTTCCCCTGGACTTCCTCCATCAGAGGAATTGTCATGCTCATCACTTCTTGCTGCTCTTTCTGAACTATAATCAGCTCTGCCCTAAGGGCTTGTGAGCTTGAGGAGCTCTTCTCTGACAAAAGTGGGTTTGCTCACTAGGCTAAGTGTAGATTTTCTGATGTCTCAATGTACTTATCCTGCCTAGCCTATCTTTGGGTTGAGCTCCCCCATCTGTAATTAATACACGTCAGAGATGAATCTGTGCTATAAAATTTTCTTATGAGGATGAATTCTTCTACGAAAATATTTATCAAGTTCACTCACCTTGACCATCACAGTGAATTCCTTTGTTCAGTTATTCACAGTCCTGTGAAAGACTGTGCTGTAATCTGTCAGGGCTAACAGAAGTCAGGACTTCCAGCTGTTAAGTCTGGATCAAAAGTTCGAATAGGGTCTTAAGCACAGATTGGTTGGGATGTGCCATTGGCTTTGTACTTGGGTCTGTCTCCAGAGGAATTTAAAGCTTTTTTTTTTTTTTCATGGATATATTTGAAGGCCTTATTTTGCTTGCTTAAGGAAGAAAAAGACAAGTCAATACTGCCTCAGAATTGCATTTAAAGGTATGAAATTTTGGTGCAGGGATGTTAATGAAATGACTTTTTCCAGACTGCTTAGTCTCTGCAGCTTTCATTAACTTCAGAGACTTGCAGTCATCTGTTCTTCTGTCCATAATTTTCCAAGCTTACTTCACTCGCCTGTGACAGAGCCAGGAAAATGAGTTGTGTTTTTAATTAATGACTAGTGATTTTGAATATGACAAGGTTTTAATTTCCAAAAATCTCTCAAGAACCCTTTTCTTTTGCCTCTTTTCCCCCAACCTCCCACCTTAAGGACATGGCCGAAGATTTTCTTTTGAAAAGTCAAGTTCTTTTATTTCCAGGTTTCAGATCAAAACTGAAAATGCAAAGTTCTGAAAAGCACTTGTCACTCACAGAGGTCCTGGCAATAAACCCTTTCATCTGATTTTATCTCTAGCATTCCTCACAATTAACTCTGCCACTACTGTGAAGCTGATTCTAGTGTTTTCATCCCATCCTGTTAAATTGAGAAGAATATTTCTATTGACTCAGAAAGCAGAAGGATTAAGCTCTAGCGTGTGCTTTGTTCCATTGTGCCGGGGAGTGCCTTATAACCAATTTATAGCATATGCAGCTTCTGTTTACTGGGTGCAATTCCAATATCTGTCTGTTTACATCAAGGCTGACATCCTGACAGTTATTTTATGTCATTATAAGTGATACAATATTTATGGAAATTAAAATGGGCTTTTTGGTTTTTTTTTTCTGCTGCAGCTGCCTTAGTTAAAAACAATCAATTTAAATGCATCTCTCTGACTCACCTGAGCTGGGTTCAGCTGACAAAACTACGTACTTTTGTCACAGAGGTAGAGAAGAGTCATTAGGTCATCTGGCTGATCCTCTTCTTAGGTAGTCTGTACTTGGAGAGCTTGTGCTTACACTTTTTAATATTCTGCCCATTGAAATAGTATGATGCTTAAAGAGCTACTGTCAAACTGATAGGATTAAGAGCAGTTCTTGCCACTGTGCTTATTTATTAGACTGAGACTACTTGCTGTGCTGTCTCTCCATTCTGAGTTTCTACAGGCCTGGCAATCAAATGTGCAAGAAATTGGTCACATTAATAAATTTTTTAAGGCTGTGCTAAAGGATCTAAGTTTGACTATATTTAGCAGTATGCATTTAATCCAAACAGAAATTAAACTATGATAATTCCTTGAGGTGAAGGTGAGACCAGGGTGAAACCTCCTAGGCACCAAAATGTGTTCTGTTTGCAAACATTTTGAAAAGAGATAGAATCATAGAATCTACAGGTGTGAACCAGCAGCAGTCATTCTCCCTCTTGGGTACGGATTATCCATCACTGACACAGAGGACTCTTAAAGGTGCTTTTTCATGCTTGTTTCTTATGATGTCTGGACTCCCCAGTCCTATGGGTGTAGGAGGCTGGGGAGCTGACAGTCCAGGCCATGCATATGAGGTTTGGTGGTCAGCAGATGCATGAATAAAACTGAGACAATCATTCTATGGCCACATGTGGAGCTTATCACTGAGCTTGTTCCCTTGAGCCCAAGAGATGATGATGCTCTAATGCTGCTGCCATAACTTTGCTGTGTGTTTATCATGAATGCACTGCTGCAGGGCAAGGCTATGTCTCCTGCTGCTGATCTTTTTCAGGCATAACATTGGGATTGGAGGCCTGGGACTGTGGGGGAAAGTTAGTTGCCATATACTTCTAGACAGCAGGACCATTCCTCTGCTTTCAGCAAAAATGGAGTTATGCAAGGCTACGACTGCATGTAGCCTTACAAGTCTACAGATCCCTCGGTTCAGCACTTGTTAAAATATCCGGTATCTAAGCAGGAGCTGCTAGTTTTCCCTGGCTCTGTGTGGGGCTGTTGCATCAGTGTTTCCCTCATACATGTGCTGAAGACTGCCTCCTCCCAGGTATGTTCCTGTGCATATAGTCTGTGGAAACAAAGCAGATCACAAGACTCCTCCTTGCTCCTGGATGTGACTTGGGTTTCCAGCTTGGTTGTCAGACTGGTGTCAGTCTAAATGAAAAAGCCATGCGTATTGCTGCAGTCATGATTTAGGCGGTATGCCGTGTATAAAAGGGTGCTGGTGCTGACATGGACTATGCCTGCAGTCTCATTACACCTATAAGTATATTTCTGACTACAGATATTGAACACACAGTGTCTATATATCTAATGTATCATGAAAAGATGCTACCTTTATTGAAAGCTGTTCTTGAAAACCAAGATGGAAAGCATATAGGATAAAATGGCAAAGATTGGTACTTTGCGGTGCTGTAAACTCAGTGTGGAAAAGAGGGATTCATCTCAGTCTTGAAATGTGTTTACTTCTTTGCTTCTCTTCTATATATTACATGAAGAGAGGAAAATGGGAAAATGATCAGAAAAGTTGCCTGAATACATTTTAATAATAATTTTAGCTTAAAAAGAGAAAAGTCATAATTTTGTTCAAGTAGTTCGTCTCCATTCAGACAATACAGAGGTTACTGCAGAGCTCATGCCTTTGATTTCTTACTTTACTTTGGCTTGTGTACCAACCAATTCTTGTTAAATATTTATGGACAAGATTAAAGACTTTATAAAACTTAGCAGCTGGCAGCTGTCCTCGCCTAAAGGATAATGCAGAGTTTTCATTTTAATTGGATAACTATGTGACTGAAATATGCAAACCCCAAGGGAAATACAAAACTGAAATATGTTAAGATTTTTTTTAAGAGAAAACACCCTTTTAGATTCTCTACTTTCTTTTTCCCTTAGTGGCTTTTATCTGAAGGTGAAATTGCCATTTCTTTTTCAGTTCTTCCTTTTTAAACTTTTATTTAAAGTCTGTTGTTATTTCCCACCTCTCCCCCCAGGAGTTAAATATTTCAGATGGAGTTCTTTCTGTTACAGGCTAGGCATGAATTAACATGTCTCTATTCTTCCTTTTTCTCCTACACTATTTCATTTTTCTGGTGTTCTTAGTTACTGCTATTATTATGTTAGTGGAAATCATTGTATTCCACCTTTTGAAGATTGGTTCATCAATACAGTCTTATAGCTCTTCCACATTAGTTGCCTATACACACAATCTTGTCCTTCTGTATGTCAGTGCTTTACATACCCCACACAGCCCAGCTAAAAGAAAGTGCAGCTGTATCTAAGCAAAACCAGGAGATTGTATTTCAACCCTTTTTCTTGACGGACCCTTTGCTTCTGTCTTTGTAAATCTGTTTTCCCCACAATCTTAAGCTGTCTTGTGACAACTAGAATCAGTAAGGCTGTCTTTGCAGAAATGTCTGCATGGAGTGTGGTAATAAAGCAACAACAGTTTCTTTCTTCACCCATCCAGCATCTCATAGTGCAGGGACCCCTGTAGCGAAATAATACAGTTCCTGACCCCTCATTTTCTCCCTGCATGGATGCTCTTCCGTTTTTCTTCTTAAACTCATTTTATGACTCATTTTCTTTAATATTGTTCCTTAAGATATTTTCAGATGTATGTGTACTAGCTGTGCTATACAATCTAGTGTGTTGTCGCGTGAATAGTTTAAGGTAATCAACATACTTCTGTGAATTTTAGAGTCAGGTGTAGCTATCATGCTGTTGTCTTTGTTATTTCCCAAGAAGGAAAAAGGTGGAGAAGGGCTATAGAAGATGCCAGAGGTCAATGGGGAGACAGCTCCTTCTACCTGAGGATCACAGCCTTGCTCCTGGAATAGTGCTACAAAGACTGAGCAGAGGTCCTTCAAAATCCACTTGGAGATGGCATCCTTTAGCCAGTAGCTAACTGGTTAGAAAGCCAAGACAAGCTATAGGAACTATGAATTCACAGCTCCACTGACACCTCCACTGTCTGAAGAGGCAATATCTCCTGGAGTGTGACTTTCTGAGGCACTGGGGTAGAAGAAGAAAATCAGTCAGCTGCAGATGCTAGTTTATGTTTTGAGGCAAAATTAAAGATGCATTCTAATAGAAACTGATGTTGATCTCTAACCCTGTGTTAGTGCTTCTGCAGAAGGACAGAAAGCTGGATTCTACTGCCTTTTTTCCTATGTATACTATTTATATACAAAATCTCTATAGGCAGTGGTTTAGAGTGGGGGGGCAAGCTGAAATAGGTTGTTTCTGAACACTCACAGGAAATGAAATTTTAAAAAGGTTCTTTATCTCTGGTAAAAGCATTTCTATGTAAAAAGGTTAAGAGTCTGGAGTAGCAGCTGAGCAGTGATTCTGAGGACTGTAATTTAGATTTACATTGCTCAAATGGAAATTAGGCAGGACTTTGGAACCAAAGTCTTTCTTCAGATATGTCTTAAAATGACTCACCAAAGATCACAGTAGAAGACTTTATCAAAGAAGAAAACACCAAATTATCTCTGAAAATAATAAAATGACATGTCCATATGGGCTCTGCTTTTTTAGTTCCAGTGTTACTTCTCCTTTCCCTGTTGGCACTTCAAAGCACTGACATTTTAGATTTGACACATAAATGTGTTTTTAAAATGGCCTGCAAAAGCAGGAGGCTATGGAGCTGCTGGACCTCTGTGCGTTTTTCACGTGCCTTCTCACCTTTCAGTGACAAGCAAAAAATAAGTTGTTTTATTTTTTTATGTAAGGATGTAAAATTTCCCAGCATTGCTTCATAAAACTATATGGTTGCCTTGCATTTGTTAAGAAATGAGTACTGATTAGATTATTATAGTCAAGAAACATCTAATGAAAATTACCTTTTTTATTTGTTTCTGTATCTCATTGAAAAGATAACGAGAATCAACAATGATATCCTATTAATTAAGATTTATTTTAATAAATGACACAATAAATGGATACTAACTCCTCTAATTTGATATGTACTGAGATAGTGAGGTCCTTTGAAAACATAAGGGACTCTTATTAGGAGATGCAAGTGAGATCAGCTGATCTTTTTGAAACGGCATAAAAATCTTTAAAATACTCTTATCCAGTGCTGTATTATAAATGTATCTTGTTTCTGTTCTTAAGAGTTGGACTGGAATCTGTAATGCCAAAATTCTTAGTTGGATATAAGGATCTTCAGTAGTTGTAAAAACAGCTCAGTCAGTGTTTACAGTGGTCAAAGTGCACCAGAGAATGCTTATATACTGTATATGCTTTGAAAGGAAATGCTGACATCAGGGTTTAGTTGTATGCTGGGATTTTGACTTTTGCTTCTATAGTAGAATTTTTAAATATTCAGATTGGTACTTAAGTCCACTTTCTGTCATTCTGCCTGAAGTTGGCTGGTAATTTCTACTTTCACGCATCTTTGTTTTAACCCTGTGTGGTTAATTCAGCTTGGAAGTGCTTGGTGATCCAGGCAAGAAACTTCTGGTTTAACTCTCTAAGGATTTCACATCAGCCATTACAAATATGGACACTTTATGTAATCTCTGTGACAGCATCTCTAATACTTCTTTTTTTAATTTTTTTTTTAAAAAAACTGGTCTCGGTATAATTTCCCTACTTTGTGACACAGACACTGCTGAGAAGCATACTCGTCCTCTGTTTTTATTCCTTTTCTAATGGAATTTCTGTGATTAAACAAATATATTGCAGGACAAAGAAGATATGTTATCCCCATACTGTCTTAACCTCATAATAATGTTGGTACTACAAGTAATGTCATTCACCAAGAGTCACTACTATCTGCCACATTTTTACTCCTCTAATACACTTTCTGTGTAGGTCTGTAGAGAGGATAAGCGAGTTATTCCCATAGAAGTGGGTTTTCTGAGTTTCCTTTAACTCTACTGGTTGGTGTTCTGGGTGTATGATATTTGGCGTTTTAGTCCCACCTCTCTTCATATAACAGAAGGCATTTGTTGTATACAGCACCTCAAACCTCTTATGTGCTGGACACCTAATCTAAATGTAACAAAGTGATGAGAGAAGTCTGTTCATTAGAAATTAATCCAAGTACCATCTGTTGTGTTATAACCTACCATTCTGGTTTTGTTTTGTCTCTCAGAGTTCTTGGACTATGTGTCTGTGTGTGAGAGAGTACAGGAATACAAGGCATTGAATAAGGCAGAAATCCTTCCTCTTGCATTTGGGAGACTCCTTCACTGGACTGCATGGGCTACAAGGGTACATCAACAATACCTTGAATTCCCCCCACCCCCACCTTATTGTGGTTTTGCCTGCACAATTCAATTAGTTTCTGTACTGTAAAAGAAAGGGAAGGAAACCTGCAAGACCAAGAAAACTAGAGAAAAGCAGAATGTTTGATTACTTGGCAATGCTACAATAACATTTGGCTCAGCATAAGCCTTACATGAATTAAGAAGGAGATTTACTATTTGCTTTGTTGCTTCAAACAGAATCTCTATATTACTAAAACTCACATGTGTTGCATAAAGGCCTATAACACACTGATGAGCTGAAAATATATTTGTAGTTAAGAACTCCATAGAGGAATGTTTTGCTTGAGTATGCTTGAGAAAGGTGTACTTTTAAAGATTTCTGATGTACAGTTGGTAACTCACAATGGCCAAGTAGTCAGAAAGGATCCACATTTGTGGGTGGTATGCAGAAAGAAGGTGTTAAGTGATGCTGATTAACTGTAATTCCTCCTGACTCAGCCTGTCTGAGAATCAACTCTCCAAATCTGTGGTTCAGTCCCTGAAGGGTATCAGTTTTATCCAGAAGTATATCTTAGTTCCAAACCCATGCTTATGACTCAGCAGCTTCTAAGACTCAGTGCCAGCCTGTCAAAATCTGTTAGTAGAGAGTGCTCATCTTCTGCATTGCCATTGCCTTTAACCTGGCACGTATATCTGCACATCTATGTCTTGGCTGAACCCCATCTTTGCAAATTGGGCCATTAGTCTTGAGTATGAACAGTGTTCAGAACTGAAAAGAAGTCTCTGACGCATAGTTTTTCACCCACCTTTCACAAGCTTTTGGGCAAGGCTAAGTACAAATATCTTTTCAGACATCACTTGCCTGTACATGAGCTGTCATCTCTGAGGAGATCTCTTCACAGTTAAGCAGTACTGAAAAGTGCTATGAGAAAACCAGATTCAGGACTGTTGCAAACAGGTCTGGTTTTGAGTTGTATGGTAGAATGTACCTTGAGAAGAATGCCAGCATTGACTGGGGATTGGTTACATGTGACAGGGAATGATAGCAACCCCTCACCATAGGGAACTGAGAAAGAAAGATGTGACCAAAGGGGGAAGTAATGAGGTATAAGAGAGACTCCTCAAGAAAGGAAAGAAAGGAAAGAAAAATGCCACTGAAAAAAAGAGTTGGAAGCTGCAAGAGTTGACAGAAACACAACAATGCCTCATAAGGAAAAGCAGAATAGGGAGGCAAAAAGAGATCAATGAGATTGCAAAATCTCCACATCTTGGGGAAGCCTTCTTTATCTGCCTTACAGCACTCAGCCTACAAGAAAGCTCCTTTCTGCTTAAAGGAGTGGCATAGAAACTTATATAACCCACAGCAAGATTTAAGTGAAATTGATAATAAGTTGGTCAAAGGGAAGAAGAGAAAGTGGGTTTTGTTCTGTCATTAAAATCCTTAAAAACGTACTTTATTTTTCCCATAACTTTCAGCCTTTGCTTTTTTTTTTTTTTTTTTTTTTTTTTGTATTTAGGATTTAAGTGACAGGCAAATGTAGCATATTTCTCTTTTCTTGATCACTCTCTCAGGCAGAAAAGCAGAACCCATTTTTGCTTCTTTTGAAGACTTTGCCACTGAATCTCATTTAGGGCTTAAGAAGTCTTGAAAAAGGCCCACAGAAAATGATTACTTTTCTGTTCTCACCCTTTTTGCTTCCCTACCCTGAAATTTTAGCAAGCTTTTGTCGCTGAACATTCAGATTGAAAATAACAAAAGCAATTGGAAGAAATATAGCATATTCCCTTGGATTACAACAAGTTTATCTATCTGCTGTCTTTAGCCTTAACATTAGAAACCTAGTATCTACTTTCTGACACAGTTTCCAAGGAGCCTGTACGCATAATAGCCCTGGCATGGGGAAACTTGTGAAGTAAGCAAAGAATGATGACTAAAGGCCCTCCTAAGGCATTAGTATTACCTTGAAAAGTAAGCTCAAGATGATGTATCTAGTAGCTCACTGTTGGAATAGCAACACTTAAACTATACAGCATGAATTTAGTCAACACTTTTTTTTTTTGTCATAATACATGGCTGTAGAACAGTTTGCTTTTTGTCACTCACCACTTCCCAAGCAATGTTTTATGAATATTTTCTATTTTTTAAATGTGCAGTAGAAAACATTCTAAGTATTTTTCAGATTGAAAGGAAGATACAGATATGGTGTTAGTATCAGAAGCAATACCTGTAAAAATAAACACAGGCAGATGGAAGGCCATATCCATTTTGAGCTTTGCTCTTCTGGACGGTAGTTTTACGTCAAGGAATTGTTTGTCCCAAAAGCTGAAAAGTGTAACAGGCAGGGTGATGATGAGGCATTCCTTCCATGACGGCAAAAGGCAGAAGTGGAAAGCCAGAATTAGGAGTTTTTATGTGTCTTTAACATCCACAAAGGATGTGTGGGGAAGAATGTGGGATTTTGGGAACAATGGTTTTTTTTGTTATCTCTCATTTGTGATGGGGAACATGATGGGAACAATATTCCCAGTTCATGAATATTGCCAACTGTATTTCTCAGTTGTGCAATCCAGTGGGATAGGAGAGATTGAAAGTGCACTTCACCTATTCTTTACTGTCTTTCTCTGTTAGGATTAAGCAGAGGGCAGTGATGTTTGCTTTCCCTTCCTTATGTCTCTTGGGGAAGGCAAGTTCTGAGAAAGGCCACAGAATAGCATGGCTGTGGGAGCCAAGCAAGGCTCCAGTAGTACAGATGCAAGTTAGCTTCTTCTTGAATGTAAACACACTAAATACTTCATTGGCCAGTCAGCAAGATAGCTTCTGCAAAGAAAATAGCTTTTTATAGAAGTATTTTTGCCAGGTGCTCATTTTCTAGTAGGATTCACCCCTCTTTTTTCTGTTTGCTGGTGGCAGACTGAAATTGTTAGCTATCTATTCAGCAATTCGTTGATAGCTTTGGTAAAATTCATTTCTCCATCACACATTCTATTAGAAATTATGTTTTCTTCCTAATGATCTTTGATTCCTAATTGCTCTTTCTGGCAGTCCAAACTCCTAGTCAATGGAAAAAAACAGTCCTGGGTGGATGAGGAGCAGAGTTCCTAGTCCCAATAAGAGGAACAAAATTTATTGCAAGGTGGGGAAAATGGGACAAGAGAAAACCAAGGCAAAGGATGAAATTATTTGGTGTGCTCTAATATAATATTAATTGGTGTACTAGAGTGCTAAAAAATATCTGAAAGAATCTAGTATTATTCTAGGAAGTTCATAAGAGAGGCTGGCTGAATGTGTATTTTGTGGCAGCTTGTCTGTTCACTTTCATCATAAGGTTTTTCTTGTACACAAATCTGTCTTCTTAACCAGTGGTCCTACGTGGTCTTGTACAGCCCTGCTGAAGATTTTTCTGCTGGACAAACTTGCTCTTGGCAGCTGCACTGGCTGTATTGAAATTAGCTTGGGTAGGTCTCTGTGTGATATGTGCTAAGGTGTTGAGGCGCTTCACAATTTGCAAATCTCCAGTGGGGTATTAATACCACACTGAACAAAGCACTGTTTGTGGGATTTGATGGGATTATTTAACAGACCATATTCCTTGGTGCAAATCTGGCAACATTGTGTCTTGGACAGCATGCCCTCACAGCTCCTATTCCATCCCAGCTGGACTGACTGCCTGCAGGGTTTGGTCCCAACCTGAGAGAGTCAGCAAGGTTGTTGAACTGCTGACAGTTATCCTCTGCCCAGGTAGTTATGGACCAGGCAGGGATGTAGTTGTAGATTTTGTTTGCTGGCTAGAGTGCTGGCAGCTTGGCAGGAGACAAATTCGGTATCAGGATCAGATAGCTGTAAACTACCTGTCAGGAGGAAGAGGTAGGGGAGAGATTGTGATGAGGTGTGGATTATAACACTACCTTTTATTTGGGGCTGTCCTTAATGACAAGATGCAGCTCTGTGAAGGCTAAAGAGTAAATATATAGCCAAAGGGATATATATCCTCACATGCTTTCTTTAAAATCATTGTCATGGGGTGTCAGAAGACCTTGTTTTAACCCAGCAGCAAGGCAAGATTTCAGCTGAATGATTTCCTTCCTCCTTGAGCATCATATTTTTCTGTTCTGTTGCAGCAAATAAACCAGCAAAGTTAAGCAGGCTGGAGCTAATGAGAGGCCACTGGAAAGCAGTATGTGAATAATGTAAATGTCTTACTATGATAAGATGGTGTATTTTCATTAGGTTGGAACAGCATTGACAGGGCAGCTGAAGAGCCCTTTGGCAATATGAAGGCTAATTACTTGCCATGAAGAAACGAAAACTTGTCAAGCGGGAGCTCTGTCGTTGCTCAGTTCAATAAATCAAGGCAATAAATCATACCCAACAGAGTCCCAGTGCCATTTTAGGCTATATATCTGTTATGTGTGTGGGAGTGGAGAAACCAAACACTGGAAAGAGTGTCATCTTAAATAGGGTCTGATTTTATGTGTTTTATGAAAAATTATTTCCATGCTTGGGTTTTATTTTTTTCTTTTTAATAATGTGTATATGCTGAATGAGTTAGAGAATGCATCTGTAGGTGAGTATAGAGGGAAAATAGAGATGTAGTGAAAGAAGTTTGTTGCTTACTTAGGAGCTCAGGATAAGAATTTTAAATGTGCTGTTTGGTTCTGGTTCCTCACTACATGACCTCCAGATTAGCTGATCAACAGTGTTTTCAGAGATGCAAATAGCTTTTCAAGGCAAACTGGTTCTCAAGGGGAAGTGGTTCCTCTATTTTCTGATTGCCCTCTGGATTAGGAACCACTGAATATTATTGTCAGCTGGGCACTGCTGTTCGAGCTCTGCTGCTGCCGCTGCTGACCTTGGGTAACACACTGCTGCATTCTGTGCTGTAGCCTTCAGTAAAATGAAGGACATAACACTCGCCTTATTTCTAAACTTCCCTGAAAACTATATATTAAAATATCTAGTAAAAAATAGTGGCTAAACCTTGTTTATTGTTGCTTTTGTCATAAGAGAAGCTATTAAATCAGGATAACTGAAATAGCTTAAATACTGTCACAGAGCTGAGTTTTATGCAGGGTAGAGGAGGCTACTCATGCTTGTTCCACAATCTGATTTGCAATTGTAAATATTCTTTGAAGAGACCTGAAGGAGTCCTTTCTAATCTCTTTGAGGTGGTCAGCTGCTGCTGCGTCTTTTATGTTCTAATTAAAACAAGCAATCTATGAGTAAAAAAAAAAAAAGTTACTCTGGTTTGGTTTTGGTTTTTACTTTTCTATTTGTTCTGAACAAATAGCATATAATGTATTGTTTTTCCCTGTCATGGATTACAGCAATTCCATTTCCTCACAAATTATTTATTAGTATGTGGGGCTCTTTTGCAGTAACATTTATTTATTTAAAAAACTTTTAGGGCAAGAGATGGGACGAGATGGGATTAAAACTATGTAAAAGCTGTAACTGCGTAAAATAGTTTAGATTACAGAAAAGTTGCTTTCTCCTTCTTCCTTGACTTTTAAATATTAAAAAATATGTTATTTCTTTTCCTACTACAACTGATGTAATGTTGAGATATCCATTGGGTTTTTTTTTTGGTTTGTTTTTTTTTTTACAGGGGATGTGATAGATGCCAAGTGAGAATGATTTGTTATTGTGTATCTTACAGTTGGCAATACCCACAGCAACCCATTCTCACATGCTCCCATCCTTCCAAAAGAGATGGTGTGAAAAGAATGAGCTGGAGGAGAGGAACGGTAGTGACTTGACACACTACTGGTAAGTCTAAGGATATTATGGTAAAGAGACCTGCATAGTCCAGAATAAACATCCAAAGGAGTTCATACATAAATAAATATACAACATATTGATAATGACTTGAAGTCACTATCAGAAAATCTACATTATGGGTATTACCTGAAATTTCCTTTTGAGCTGTTTTAAATTATAACCAATTATAAAACACAGGAAGTAGAATGGAAGGTGACAATTGCTATTGGTTAATGAGGATTTTTTTGTTTGGTTGGTTGGTTTGGTTTGGGTTTTTGAGATAGGCAGAAGATGGTATAAAACACATAGGCTGTGCTGAACCACTGCCTGTGTTACACTTCTGTGTAAGTTTACTGGTGGACAGCAAGAACTGGTAAATTACAATTAAATCGACTTCAGCTGTTCAGTTCTTGTGGGCAGCCCTTCCTCCACTCCAAAGCCTTGTGGAACTAATCATTCTTATTCAGCAAAGTTTAAGCACAAGTTTAACTCCCACTGACATTAGTACATTTCAGTATATGCTTAAAGACTTTGTGGAAGTGCAGCTTGGTACACTTTTCTGAGGAGTTTAACAAAACTGAGTTTTTCATCTCCTTATCCTCTCAGATACTGCAGACATCAATATCAATGATACATGGAGGTCTATTCAGCTTCAAATCACATTCTTAACAGGCAGAGTCACCTTTTTTACGGATGTAGTGTCTCACTACATGAAAGACTTGAATGAGAAGTAGTGCTGGGCCATGTGAAACAAATGTGCTAACAGTAGAGCAAAGAAGCAATCAAAAGTCTTTTTTTCTCTTTTTTTCTAAAATGGCGTTTTTGTAGAATGCATTTTCTGTCTTATTTTTGATATTTCAACATGTACCAGATGCCTTGCCGCTGTTCATGGAATTTCCAATTGCAAATTAGCTCTGAAAAATGCATCATAACACTTTTTACATCTGTGTTTATTGATTTACATACTTATCATATTCACCCAGTACTGAACAACTGGTCATTCCAAAAAAATAATTTCCTTAGCAAAGAAAACAACCTGTTTTCAGTCATATATCTCTCAATACCCAGAAATATCCCAGTATGCATGTCTTTTTACTTCTATCTAGATTTTTTCCTTGAAAATATTTAATTATGCAAATGTACTGATCTCATAAGTACGTGACAAAAACCTTTCGAAGTGAAAATACTATTTGTAGTATATAAGTATTGCAGAACTGAATAATACTGTATAACTGCATAAAAATTATCTTAAACCAAGGGTTTTCATTGCTGTGCATTTCCATTCTTAGTAGCCTAATTATTTTCTCAAACTTAGTAAGTACAGCTAAGAGAAATGAGCTTTATCAAAAGACGTGAATAAAGAGGGAAATAATTCTCTAGTTAGAGATGTTCAACACTACTTATGCTTTATTACAGGGAGATTTTAGTTTTGTTCCAGAAAACAGGGACATTAACGGACCTTTTAAATGGTTTTGAGTCAAATGCAACACAGTAACATGGACAGTAGAGTTAGCAAATCTGGTGCTTGATGCATCTGATAAGGTTATATGATAAAGTTAAGGTTGATGATTTAAGCTCGGCTGTCACAGAAACTCAAATAACTCATTATTGCATCAATCTGATTTTTGTTTCTCAGGCTGCTATGTGACCCCTATCCTAAGTCCAAAGGCTTTAGCTGGGGAAAAATATTTTACTGGCTTATCTGACAGAGGGAAGGGAGCTCCAGTGTCCTACTCCTGGAGTGGAAATAGAATAAATGTGATGGGTTTCAGCCCCTGTGCTGGAGAGAGAGAATTTTCTTTCTGACTGTCTGTCCTCCCCACCTCACAATCCTGAGATGCTTGTCAGTCCATGTCAGGGAAAGTTGTTTTCTGTACCCAAGTCTGTATGATCATGTTCCTGGTAACTGTGCACATTGTCCAGACCATGAAAGAATGAGGGTTCTTCATGCCATTTCTAGCCCATGTGTTCAAGTGTGCTGAATGTATCAATATCCAGACTCAGAGGAGAGCAAACCAACAAAATATGCTGACAGTTTTGGATGGCAGAGGTGGAAGGAGATAAGAAGCAGATCCCTTTTGATTTCTGGGAAAAAAGGCTGAAGTGTTTTATCTAAATGCAAAATTCCAATGAAGCTGTGTTTTTTGTTGAAATTTTTCATGAAGAAAGAAAACCCGCATTGAGGTTGCTTTGCCAACAGTAGCAAAACATGACATCTGAAGGTGCATCCACTTAGTTGACTTTCAGTGTTTGAGTCAGAAAGTTTTTGCTGCTGAGGGGAAAGCATCAAGGTGTTTTTTGTATCTAGCACTATAAAATTGCAACAGAAAGTATTAGGTCTAATTTAGCCCTACTGCAAAACCATGAAGAAAACAGAGGTATTCGTGGAGATGTGTTTAGTCCACTGTAATATAACAGTAGTTGTAGAACAGGAAAAAAACAATCTGTGTGTAATTCCCTCATCTTCACTGGGTAGCTCATTAAAATCTCATTAGTGGAAGAGTTCAACTTTTGTCAAGTTCCTTGAGGCAATTTTGTTTTATGAAGATAGCTATTTTCTTACTAGCAACTGAAAGGTGAATTACCCTTGAGCAATGCATATATGTGGAAATACCCTAAGATCTTTATTAAGATTTCTTTTTTTTTAAATTAGATTGCAGGTAAGGATTTTTAAAAGCGTTAGCATATAACATACTACATATTACAGAGTCTATCAGCAGTTCTGTGATAAACTTTCATTTTTAGGTTGGTTTGTATAAAATCTCATTTTAGGCTGATAGTCAGCAGTAAAATAAGTTAGAAACCATGGTACATAAGAGCTGTGGCATATTTATCTCATATTTCAAAATCACTTCTCAGAAACTGAAATCTTGTATTTATGCCATCAGTAAGGTCTGAATGTAAGTCTTTTGTAACTAAAAATGATAGTTCCTGGCATAAGAATTAAAACCTGAAGGGCTGAAGCTACAAAAAGAAGACTCACAGGATCAAGAGGTATTTTCAGAGTTATTTAAGCTCCTGACTTAATTGAAAACAGTGGGAGGCATCCATGTAAATGCCTGTAGAGACCCGAGTCTCAGGTAAGGCAAAGCTACAGTTAAAATGTGTAGCCTAGTGCCTGCAGGAGATTCAGGAATGCTGCTTTAAACACATGAAGTGGGAGGCATAAAGTGTGAGCATGCTGCTTAGAGAGCTGCCTAACCCTAGATGGGCCTTGAGAAGTGGGGTGTCTTTGCTCTTACACTCAGACCTAAAAAAGGATTTGGGGGAAGGTTTCATGAGACTATTTTCTTAGTCCAAAATATATCTTCCTCTGCTTCCCTTCTGCCATCTCTGGTGATCTTCTGGTCCTGTTATTAAGACCATTTTGCTTGCTAAATCCACAGAAACCAAACTCAGAAAAACACACGAACAAACAAACAAAATCCCCCCCTCTACTTTCTGCCTTACTGAATAGCATTCATGTTTAGTAAGTTGTACCAGTTTTCTGTGGGATAAGACAAATACTAAAGCCAAAGTATGTGAGAAACAAGTAGCTAAAATATGGGAGAATATGGTGGAGCTGGATTTCAACCTTCTGAGACAAGAATGCTGTAGTTCAGGTTGATTTACAGGAGCCAGCACAGCTGTAATGCTGCATTGTGTTTTGTACCACTCAGTACCTTAGACCTTCTGGAGAATTTGGCAATGCTGGTGGTGAGGAAGAACAACCCTGTGTAAGCCAGTGAGGAGCTCTCCAGCCCTGACATGGGAGGGGGAAAGAAAGGGGCTTTCTGATTCTGAGCCAATGTCCTGATCCAGCCTTTGAAAATCCCACCCTGGACTACTTTTGCCCACTCAGGCTTTCATCTTTCATCTGGGACCACAAATGCTGCTTGAGATGAGATATCTTGGAATGTGGGCAAAGCTGTTCACTAGGTAACTGCAGAACCTCCCATTTGTTTCACATGGGCCACCAAGCAGCTATAAAACAGCAATAAAGTAAAACCTGGATCAGTTATCTGAAAGGGAAAGATCTATTATCACTGTGACGTTATTAATTCTAGATCATCCAGGCTAAATATATTTCAAACTGATTAATATTCTGAGCTGTAGCTGTAAGGACATTCTGTACTCCTCTCAAGCTTTCCATTTATGAGCATGCTAAATTTGCATCCACAGTATGCAGCTTAACGGCAGGTGATTTTCTAGTGCTAACAACAATTTTGTAACTAGTGTGCATGCATGGTGCTATATGAAGTTCAGCCAATCGATGCTGACTACTGAGAAGCAAGAAAAAAGAAATCCACAATTAGCATTTTAAACCACTTTTAGGAATGCAAAAATTTGACAAAATTTATATAACAGATGTTCTTTTCTCCTACTTAGGCTATGTATTAGCTAATTCTTTTCTGTTGTGTTTTTGGAGATCTCCGATGTACAGGTATTCATACACACACATAAGTCCCTCTAGCACGTGTCCTGGGAAATTTACAAGATCAGCAGAGTCCCTGTTTCTCTGATCACTCTCAGTGGATGTAAATGCAAATAGAGTAATGGCAATGAGAGATGAGCTGCCTTTTGCCGTTGGAGGCTTTATTGATCCATTTGTAGATAGACAGCTTTAAAAGTCAATAATCTTTGCTTTATCTGAGCAAATACTTTTGATCAAATAGTTGAGGAGGTAAAGCATAACAATCTATGGAAAATGTCTGGAAGGGAAGTTAGGATATGGGACTTTCAAATTTTTGGGCAAGCTTGGTTAGTGGAAGAGGTAACAGTTTTTATGCTTTTTCTCATAGGTAGCCCTAATATTGCTCAATCCTTCATAGATTATATCAAGATGATTTTTTTTTTCCCCATTCTTGAAGAGCAGTTGAATGGAAGAGCTTACTTAAGGAATAGCATATATATTAATGAATAATTTCCATAAGGCATAATCTACTATTTTGAATGTGGTTTGTTAAAAAGGTGGTTTCTCTTTAAAGGAAAAATAGATACAAAGACTTTTATATAGATTACAAAGATCTTTATCTTATTCTCCTTACAAATCAGCTCACACATGTGTCTTGGGAGTCCTCTAACTCTGCTCTGACATATTAATGTTTATTTTTATGCATCCAAGTAAGTAGTCCCAAGGAGCTCTACAGAAATATAAAGAACAGTGGTCCTTGAGGATCTTGCTGTCTAAAGCTGGCTCTGAGTCTTAGCTTCCTTTCCACGTTTCTGGTGGGGTTTTTTTTAATGTCTGGTCCAGAGTTGAAATCCAGAATCATGATGAAAAAGGCTAATAACTGATACCCTGCAAATTTCATTTGTGAAATAACATGTGTTCCCTGTGATCTCCAAGAGTTTATAACCCAAAGTTATGTGATTCTTCTCATTTTATCTGATACCCCTCTCTCCAAAAAGAATCAGTACAACTGAATAATTGGATCTTGTGACTACTGAATTGCAAATGAGTTTTGGTAGGCATAAGATTTTGGAATTTTGTTTAATATCACCATCTTGGAATGGAAAGCTTGTAATTTTCAAGATCACAGTTTTTTGACAGAGAAACGACATATTAAATAGCAATCACTTCCTTGACCCTGAATTCTTTGATTCAATATGGGATTTGTAAAGCTTTTGGTTCCTTGGGTGAAGCGTTATAAATGTTTACAAGTTGGATTTACTCCAAAGTTGAAAAGTCTGACCTAGGTTCCCAGAAGAAAAACTTTATAAAATTTGCAAAAACTGAGCCTTCACCACGAAACATGGTGGTGTTTTTTTGTTTTTATTTTGCTAATCATCCTTTTCCAGCAGAAATCTGTTTCATCATAAGGTTTTGACTGCTTGTAGTCATAACACTGTGAGAGGTGACAGTAGTGTGGGAAATTATTTCTTATACAAGGAAAAAAATAACATATAAACTGAGCAGAAACCACCTCGGCTGTGTGAAGTAATGCTCAGAATCTTTGAAAACAAGGCCATTTGGTTTTAGGTTCTTCAATATCTTTCTAGCTGCAATATTAGAAAAATGAACAGTAATTTCTAAAACATCGTGATTTTTGTTCTGGCATTGTCAATTATATTTCTTTTCCTTCTTCCTTCCTGCCTGCCTGCCTTTTCAGCATAATTTACTTCTGACTCACATCCAAATCCCTCATTATTTTAATTCCTGGTTTACTTCCAGAGCAGCATGGACTCATAAAACTCTGTGCTGCATTGATGGTACAGGGTAGCTATCATATTCCAGTGCTTCCTAAATAGCAGCTTAGTGACAAAACTGCAATGTAGTAAATTGCTGTTTGGTTTTATTCTTCTACAATGGCTCCCATATTTGGAATACAGGATAAATATTTCCAATATAGATAAAATTACAACTTTTAAAAATGTATTGTGATTTTTATAATACAGAGAAAAGTCTGAAATCCTATTTTTTTGCCTCTTCTTTACATTCCTTACTCCAAATGAAGGTAAAAGACTCCTAAGAATCTCTCATTTGGCCGTGGAAATATTGTCTCAGCTTAGATACAATCAAGTGCCTCCTTCTGAAAGCTCCTTTGCAAAGTATGTGGCATGCTGCGTGATGGGAATTGAACTGCAAAGGGTGTTAGAGGGAGGACTGGAGCTTTGGTGAAATTCTAGGCAATACTGCAATGCTATAAAACAATCTGGAAGTTACTGTACCTTAGAAAGCCTTGGGTTCTTATCGTAATTAAGCTGCGTTCCCTCCAGAACTGGGTACCAAGGTGTTTAATGACCCCTTAATCCTCCTGTACTGAGGTCTATGCTGTGCTTCTACACAGACTTTTACTCATGATGACTATCTTAGAGCTAAAGGGAATTACATGTAGGAAGATAACGCATTAGAGACAGCAGAAATTAGAGTTCTGTTCCATTTCAGATTGTCTCTCAAATAAATGAGAAACCTTGCCTCTGTTAACATGTAGTAATAGAAGCAATACTGTATCACTCCCTTCTCTGGATTCTGCCAGCAGGAACTGTTGAAGCACAGAGATAAGTAATGATACTAATTAAAAGTGGAGAAAGGTAGTCACCAACTCTGGACCTGAGAGACCAAAGTTTAATGCACCTAGCAGAAGGGTGACATTTTTAGTCTGCTTCAAAACACACTAAGCAAAAAGGATATTTAAATTTGTGGTCTTGCAAGACCAAAAATGCAACAATCTGTGGTAAATTGACGACAATAAGCAGGAATTTTAGAAAGCAATGATGGGAGAAGATGAAAAATATAATATAGAAGAAGCAGACTGAAAGAATTCATTTCTTAATACACATATGCAGTGTAATAGATATAATGGCATTAAAATTAGTAATGCTGAGAATCTGTCTGACTTCTTCACTAGTGTTCTTCCTTTGAAAATCGACAGATCAAGCGGGATACTGATACCCAGTGATGATAATGACAATACCTTGTTCTTGAAAGAAATTGAAAATGGCACTGTTAATAATTCCTGAACTGTTACAGCATCTCTGCAAATTGTAAGAATGGTTCAGTGGCACTGGAAGGTGATGTAAATGGAATAAGGTCCCATATATCTAAATTTCGAAAGTATCTAATATTTGTCTATTTTACTGATTGCCACATGTTAAAATCTTGAAGTTGGAAGAAAAATTTCCCCCTGGAGGGGGCTATAAAAAAACCATGTGCACAACTTAATCACTGAATCTTAGCGTGCTGTGTTTGCCCTGTAAAGAAAGGGAAATTTCACTGAATTTGAACAAGGCTATATAAGCGAATGAAAAGAGAGCAGTAGTCTGGTCATTGATGTAGAAGAATTAGAAAATATTGGCTTATGGACAGTGAAATCAGTAAATTTAATAAGTGACTCCTGTAGTTAGTCAAAGTAATTAACACAAGGGCATATAGGGCAACTTGAGCCAGCAGACTCTGGCACTGGAATAACTGACTGTAAGAGAGACATTAGCTCATGATTAAGTAGTTTATCATCAGAAGTCAGCATCTGTAGTCATAAGTACATATTTATAACTATTTCTGACTTGTACTAGGGTTATATAGGGGCATTATAACCTACCTTTTTAAGGGAAAAGGAACATACTCTATTTCATATGCAAAAATTTTCTGCTTTGCTTGTTTCTAACCATCATGAAGCTTTTGTGTTCCTGAAGAAATGGACTCTGAAAAGAAGCATATCCATGGACCCTTGACTGTACTAGTCCATTGGATCTGGAGCAGAGGCTTTCTACAGAGATACAAAGTGAAATCAGGAAGGGTGGAATCCTTGCAACAAATTGATCAGTGAACATGAGACTACTACAATATCAGGAAAAAGGAAGATGTTGCTAGCAAAAAGAAAATATTGACCTCTGGTGATCAGAATAGTTCAGCCAATTTCACAAGCAGGCTTTTTGTCTCTAGGTTTTTAGTTTTAGAGCTGATGTCAAGAGGACAGGACAGAAGGCAGGAATGTGGTTTGTAGATAAATGTCTGGAAAAGGATTCTGCATATTCTGGGAACAAGAAATCATTTTGATGAGCACATGTTACCATTATTTAGAAGTATAGTTAGTATATGACTGGTATATAGCAAGAATGATGTGTCCAGAGATGATAATATCAAACCCCTTTAATATGGGTAGATGTCTGAATGCAGTCTTCGAATGTACGGAAGCTGTACTGAACTTCAGGAATGGCACTGAACTCAGTAACAACATGCAGTAAGTACAATCGTATAATATTTTGTCAAATAAGTTTGTGAAGAAAAGAACACAACAAGGGTATATGAGCAGAATCCTTCTTTGTTAAACTTCACATATTGAATGTAACTTGGCATTATGTATCAAAGGTGTACAGTTCTTCAATGAACAACAGGATTTTTTCCAAGTACAGTATTCTATTATACATGGGGGGATGACCTACTACAGTGTAGAACAAGTTTGATGACATAGAGCCTCTCCAGGCTTAAATAAGGTGCATTCCCTTTTCCCATTTGCCTTTCATGTCTTCTGTTGTCCACCTGTAACTTGAAAGTTCTGATTCGGAGTCTGAAAATTCCAGTGGAAAAGCAACCTCTGTGTAGCCTAACCTCGAGTTTCAAATGAAACAATTTTTTTGTTTGTTTTGGTTACATATGTGAATTTTATTGGTGAATGTGTCTGTGAGCTGGAATGTAAGATGGACTATGTTTACTTGCACTATTTCTCATCTATATACAGCTTCCTTTCCCTTCTCAGCTCTTGATCCCTTGAGCAAGTATGTCTCTGTCCTGTGCTGGTACACACAGATCTTGCAACCTTCCTCTCTTCACTTCCACATTGAGACTCATGTAGTTGAAAAGCATGATGCTGGGGAGAGTGCCATCTGGCAGGATCTCTGAGTGCACAGAGAGGCTGTGCCTTGATGCAGGACAGTGTGCCCATCTGTTTCATGCTCTGACTTCAAACACCATTTGGATTGTGGTGAAAATCTGCATATAAGGACAATGGAATGTACAGGTGGAAGCCTTGCAATTTTACGGACCAGTATTGCTCAGAATTTGCCAGGCTAGTGGGATTAGTCTTCCTCTACTTTATATTGTTCATACACGAGGGAGGAGACAGATTCCTGAGAGCAGAGCTCATCCATAGAAACAGACCTCTGAATTTGTCCCACTTCTTGATACAGTCCAGTGTTATGACTGTGCTATGTTTCCTCTGAATAACAATTCAGATAACACTGCTCATACAAAACCGAGTCTTATCAAAAAGCAGTGACTCAGTCATACATCACAGACAAATCATGGGAAGACTTGTGGGGATCTAGTTAGAAATTGCCAGTCATAGATCAAAAGACTTGAAACTGAATGAGAAATGGGAAGGAGTGGAGGTAGTAGGTAGACCAAGCTGAAACTTTTGAAGAAATGGGTGAGAGAAACTAAAAATAGAACTAGAAGGTGGCAGGAAATATCTTGACTTTATCCAGTATTTGGTAGCGGTACTTTTAATGAAACTACGTAAAAGACCACATGGGGGCAGAGCTAAATCAAAGATCAAGATCTCTCTGACTATTCCTGGTATTTACGTTGAAATGGTTTTATCATGTGAATGAACCTCATCTGTACTGGCTCTACTTGTGCAAATGATGCATAAGTCAAGTCTGATGTAAATACAGAATGATAACTGATGAAGTCTAAAATAAGTATCTAACCTCTAATGAGCTTTTTTTGATTAGAGATCCTCTCTGAAAGTCCTACAGGTTTTTTCAATGCAGCAAATGCTCTAGTCATATGTCTTTGTGTAGTGTAGGAAGCAGAGCTAGTATTTCTTTGCCTGGTTTGGCTGTCCATAAAAATGGCTTATTGACATAATTCAATTGATTTTCCATAGCCCAGAGGAAGTTCATGGCATACATGTCACAAAAAACCTTTGCTTTGATACAGTATTAGGGTAGTAAAAAAATGTAAAAATTAATAGTACACACATTAGGGATTGTGGATTTGTGAAGTCCTAGAAATTACGTCCTCACAATTGAAACAAGATATATTCAGTCTTGGAAATTTTACAGTGTTTTTTAAAGGGAAGTTACCATCATTCAAGCTTGTAGGAAGTAAGGATTAATTCTCCAGATTTATTGTTGGAGGCACAGTATATGTTATCCCTTAATGAACTAACGAGGAATACATAACATGAAACAGATGATACTGTAGGCTTTCCATAGTATAACAAACAGACTTTATCCAGCCCCTTGAAGCTGTTTGGATTTTAAGGGATTTAAAATTTTGGCTAAGCATTGATACTCTTATTATGAGTCCTTTCTTTTAGTTGCTGTGTCTGTAGCTTTTTTTGTGCTTAATGTGCATCAACCTGTAATAATTAGGGCTTCATATGTTATAAATCTGTGGCAATTTTAAAAAGTCCTCACAAAGAGGTCTAGGCTATGGTTTAAATCACCAACATGAGGCAAGGAGCCCAGAAGTTAATTCCTTAACATGTAACTCCTCCTTAAGTGTCGCAGGTGATTACTCAAGCTTGTAGATACAACACTCTTTCACGGACACCCCTTTGTTGTGGGGAAAGAGCTTGCGTGCCCTTGTGAGGTTGTGAGCTATGCTGATGGTGGCATATGCCTCTGGTAGGGTCTCCC
>JANHGB010042798.1:7593-24176 GCA_026283785.1 Coracopsis vasa | reverse complement strand
GATGAATGAGGTAGTGCCATTGGTCAACAGAGTTGGATCAGGTGCTCAGGCAGTAGGTATGTGAATAGCTGTCCCTGATGTTTAACAGAATATAATGGCACTCTAAATGCAAACTGGAAAAAAAGTAGCAGCAATTAGCTAGTTTGCGTCCCTTCTTCAGATGAGCCATGAGTTCTGGGTTTTTTGCATTTATATACTTCTGCTGTAGGTGTTGGAAGTGTGGGTGGCCATGAAAAAGTGGTGGTTACAATAAGATTTTCCATTTATTGCCCTTTGTGTACAACTAAAAATAAGATTCAAGTGCTTCAGAATTTGTAGAGCAAGCATAATCCTTCTCTTAGCTCTGATGACTGGCTTGCCTGCAACTTCGGCTCTGTCTGGTGAGTCTTAGACTTAAATGCTTGTGAATGGGTCTGTGTTGGAGAGGCAGGGTTTATTTGCAGTGTGGTCTAGCTGGGTTAATTCATCAACTTACTAAAAAAATAAAAAAGGAGCTATGCTCAGTACATAAGTAAGAGGTGGTGATGAAAGAATTTTGGAAGCAGGATTGTTCTGCTCTCTGGAAAAAGCAGCTTTGGAGAGGACTGAAAGATCTTTAAAATCGGCCTTTCAAAACTTCATTGGTGTAACTTGAGCTGTTGATCCAGAACTTCATCTTCTGGCAAAGAAAAAGAAAAAGGAAATCTATACATATCTGTTGAGAATCAAGAAACAACTTCTCAGGGTTAACTTCTGGCACATAACCTTTTGATTTTGTTTTTAGGGTGACAGTATTGAAATATGGTGCCTCAGTAGCTTTTCCAGGTATTTACCTAGGAAATGTAAATTTAGGAATCTAGTTAGGAATCTGATAAATTAGTTGCAATATCTTGAGCTACTAAATCTGTTCTGACCACATTAATTGATACATCAGCTTGTGGCCAAAGAAGCATTAAAGAGATGTCAGCGTATGCAGGGAAATTTGTGACTTCATGGTGTCAGGTTTGGTGCTGTCCCAGCTTCACCCATTAAGTAGCAGTGGCATTTCCAGAGAATGAGTGTGCCGGTGCACGTCAAGCATCTCGGTTTTATGTCATTCTTGCAATGGATGAGTAGAGAAAGCATCTATCCAAGAGCTGCAGAACCAAAGGTAGAGGCTGAAAACTTGCTTTCTGCTGCATGCCAGCTCGAGCTTCACCACCTTCTTGTTGCCTTGTGACATTCGCAGGTTTTCCAGGCTTGACAGGGTAACAGAGGTGTTGATCTTGAGAATCGGGCTGCGTAATACAATAGCTTTTTGCTCTGAGTAATGCTGTGTGGCACGGAGGATGTGGGGTGCTGGGGCGCTTAGAGGCACACGTGCTTGTTCCATGGAATAGCCATGCTGTTGGCGGTGAGTCTTTTATTATGCAATATGACATCCCTTTAAATTAGCTTGGTGTAACCCTCCCCCTCTTCTTAGGAGACCTTGGTGCTTGTCTTTGCTGCCTTATTTTTGTCTTGCTGAAACATTCATTTCTCCTTTTATATCTGTGCACACGCTTTGGACCGGCTCCTGCCTTGACATAGAGTACAAAAGGCAAGAGAGCTAATGCAGTAATCAGGGTTTTAAATGTTTCAGGTGGGAATGGGCAAAACTTTAGCAATAATTAGTTTCCACAGCAGTGGTTACTGCAGGGAATATCATCTGTTATAATCGCCTGGATGTCTCTGTCCTGAAGGTGACCAGTTGCTGACAAGCGACATAAGTGCTTGTTACTTTTTCTGTGGAATTTTCCCTTTTTGGTACAGATGTAGAGGTGGGTTTTTTCTCTCATGTCTTCCCCTTTCCCCCCCCCTTCTTTCTGCTCCTGTGCCCAAAGCAGATGAGTTCAAATCTGATGGCTTTGAAGATAACGGCAGGAGAGAGTGCGTCATGCGGCGATGGCACTCACGCGCTGTTCACGGCTGCCACGCTTTCCAGCTGGATGAGACATGCTGGTCTTTTCCAGGGGTATCGCCACACAGGCTATTTTTAGTGATGGCACATAGGACACGTTGTGCAACTATCACTACTCACTGCTGGGCTCTTCGTTTTTTCCCTTGTATGGTGATGAGGTTTTTAAGGTGTTTACCTTTCTCTTGCAGAGGTAGACAGATTTATTTTTGATTCTTCTAACCAGAGCTGCTCTGTGGAGTCTGTGGAGTTGTGTTTTCTGGACACACTCTGAAGGGAACAGTCCTGCATGTGGCCGCTAAATTAGGATTAGCATAAACAACCAAAGCAAATGCTGTTGAGATTTTCATCTGAAGAGCTCTAACAACCTGTTGGGTTCTATCGCAGAAGATCTGCTACTTCAGGAAACCCCCAGCTTGTTTTATTTTTAACTTTCCCACAGCAAACAAGCTGCACACAGGCACTTTTACAGTTGTTATAATCTCTTCCTACGGCTTTCAGTTTCTGGAGGCTTTTAAGCAGCCACCTTGGCTGTTGCTGCTCCCTGTGATGTAGCGGGAGGTCCTCTGCGACAGTGGCAGCAGATCCCAGTCAGTCAGCGATCCCTGCCCATGCACCCAGGGGGAATGGGAGATGCTTGGGGATGCGACGCAGCCTCAGAATGGGAGCACAGCCAGACGCAGCAGTTGACTGCTAGCTTCTGCCTGTGGCTTGCTGAAGGAACAGAGCTGGCCGGTCACAGACTCCTTATTGCGTGCTCAAATAATGCAAAAACATTAGCAATGGAGATTTGCTGTAATGGTGTATTTTAAGCGTGTGTCTGCTCTGCCAGCTTCACTTTTAACGTAGTCGGTTAAGGAATGCTTTGGAGGTTGCTGCTAATGGATGAATCTGCCGGAAAATTGGAATTTTCAAATAAGATTGACACTTTGGAGTGAGAAATATAAATCTAATGAGAGTATTTCAGCAGAGGTTTGTAATTAGGAATGAATGGAGGGAATTTGTACGCGCAGTCTGTGAAAGGGCACAGTGGAAGGTGAAATTGCACCCTCTGTGCTGAATGAGGGATGAAAGCCAATGTATCAGTGTCATGGCATGACAGTGTAGAGTATAAATGATACTGTCACTGAGTGCTGCAGAAGGTATCAAGGGAATTCCACTCCAGTAAATTACATTACTTAGACAGACCTGAAGGCATTGTGTCTGAATGATTGGAGGGAAAAAAGGTTGTCAGCACAAAGCAGAAGATATTATAGAACAACTGGCTGCAGGGTTGGGAAGCAGTGTTTTTCTGATGTTTACCATGCAAAGCTCTTCAGATGCCTTTTACATTTTTTTTGTTAAATTACAAAGGTATTGATGAAGCAGTGGTATTTTTTGAGATGGTGTTCGGAGTGGATACCAAGCTGCAGCAAAAGGTTAAGGATGCACAGCTCCCATTTTTTTCAGCAGGAGCTGAGACTCCTTCAGACTTGGGAGAAATCGAGTCATGTTCCCAGCTCCAGCAGCGATCTTTATGCATTGCTTCATTGGCTGAGGACTTGCTTTTTAGGCTAGATTATGGTTATGGAGTAATTCTAGCATAGGTTTGTGGGAAGAAGAGGATTGTTACTATTCTCACTAGCGGTGTCAGGGGCTGGATTGTGGTGAGCAGCAGCAGATTATGGGACACAAACTTCATGATCTCATTTAGAGGCACTCAGACAGCATGGCAAGGTCTGTGATGCAGACAGCTAGGAGCATGATGTCATGGTGACAGTACAGCAAAAATACAGCAACTTTATCCCTTTCAGCATGCGTGTGCTGGCACATCGTACGTGTATGTTCCTTGTGCTGTTTTGCTCTTCGCCTACCCGAACCCACTGCTTGCGCCACCTTGTATCCCCCAGCCACGTTGATGGTGTTGAATGGAATAGGTATTTCTCACCTTTTTTTTTCCCCTGTAATCATAGAGTGGTTTGTGTTGGAAGGTACCTTAAAGCTCATCCAGCTCCAACCCCCTGCCATGGGCAGGAACACCTTCCACTAGACCAGATTGCTCAAAGCTCCGTCCAACCTGGCCTTGAACACTGCCAGGGGTGAGGCAGCCACAACTTCTCTGTGCAGCCTGTGCCAGTGCCTCACCACCCTCACAGGAAAGTTCTTCCTAATATCTAATCTAAATCTCCTTCTGTCAATCTAAAGCCATTTCCCCTTGTCCTATCACTACTCACTCTAATAAAAAGTCTCTCTCCAGCTTTCTTTTAGGCATCCACCCTCACAGGGGCGGTACCTCAGAAACAGGGTTTAATTGCTCCTCTGCCTCTGACCTTACACACAGACAACACCTACAAGCTCCTATCATTTCCTAGTTTGCTCATGGGTGAGACAGCTCAGCTCCCACAGTTCTCCCAGGCTGCTGCTTGACGATAAAACGACTTCTCCCCGAAGATGCTGTTTCATTCCTTTGGTGCATAATAAGCTCTGGCCTGCCTTGGGGCTTCTTGTGATACTTAACAGACTTTGTACTGCTTAAAAACATATTTTTCCACTTGCCTACTCATGGAAAGCGTCAGTGAAAGTGCGTGCTGTAAATAATGATAAGGGAACAGGCTTCATTTCTCCTCTCCAAAACTTGACTCTCAGCGCAGGCCACACGTGGCAGGAGGATGGACACACAGCACGGTTAAATTAGCAGTCCTTAGTGTAGGCTTCTTTACCTGGAAATGCCGTTTAAAGTTGTGGGGGCATGAGCCAAGAAATATGGCTGAACCGAAGGGTACTGACTTCGGGAAGGTTGTGATTCAAATGCTTCCATGGAAATGGCTCATCTTCCTCAGGGTGCAGGATTCAGTCCTTAATAGCCTGTAGCTGGAAATCATGGCATCAAACCTACAGGCAGTGTGAGAAGGCAGTGAGGGATCTGTGGAAAAGAAGATGCCCTATGTGGGATGGGATTCAATTGTAAAGCAATTTATTAGTGGGTCCTGATCATAGCCAAAGGTGAGTGGGAGGAAGCAAAGTGTAATTTGCATCCGTACTTCCCACATAAGAACTAGGCTGAAGTGGCCCAGGGTGTAGGACTGTGTCTGTCTGCCTGGATAAAAAGGGGAGTTAAGATGCAAGGGATATCACATTTGTCCTTAGACCATAATTGTCATGGGAAACTACTATGCCTGCTTAAGCAGACATTTGTAGTGTTATTAAAAACGTGCTGTCACTCACTTCTCCTGTGGTATTTTCGTCAAAAGCTGGCATTTTGACAAATCTGGGGGGAGGGGTTTGCATGTTGGGAAAGCAAATGGCTTTTCTTATATTCAGTGTCATTCCTGTGGTCATGTTCGAGCCACATCTTCAACATGTGGCTCTTTGTAGTCATCCATCAATCCACGAAAGACCCATTTATTCTCGCTGCCCTAGCCATTCATATAATGCCATTTTCCTCTTCCCACGCTGGTCCTGCAGCATGAATGTGTGTAACCAGCACCTGTGAAGTCACCAGGGTCACTCATGGGAGTGATGGATGCCAAACTGGACTTTAAACACTGCAAAGTACTGTGATTGCAGGAGTGGGGTGGAACAGGAGAAGGAATGACCAGACTGCGCCTTAGGGAAGACTGAGAGACAAACCAGTGTTACTTTAACTGAGAGAGGTATTGAGCCTGCTCAGTCAGATCTGTATCCCCTGGCAAATGTGTTTTGTTGTGTAAATGGCTCCCTGCTGTCCCAGAAGACTATCGCTATCTCTCCCTATCTGGTACAATGGATTTTGAAATAATCAATCTTTGTGCAGGAAAGTTGTGATTCAGTAAGCCCAGCTTGCTAACGAGTCAATGGTTTAATCTTAATTCTCATTGCTAGTGCTTTTGATAACACAGGGCTGTGAAGTTTGACATAGCAGAAACTTCTCTATAAACTCTGATGTGCTTGCCACAAAGTCAGCCCATTACCGTTAATTCCCCTCTTATCATTAGTGTTATTAAACTGACGATTGATGTGTAAAAACTGCCATTTGCATGAAGTTCCCAAAACTGCAGTAAAAGAGACTTTTGTTCTGACTTGGGGAGGTGGGGGGGAAGGGAAGCAAAATAACGCTAGTTCTAACAGCAGAGATGTTCATATAAAGACATGTTCTGAACAATAAGATCGTTTATCCATGTATGACATAAATACATCGGAATTTAAATAATGAGAGATCTTGTGAAATGCAGCAAAACACACACCACTGGCATTGTGAAGCTTCCCTTCTCTAAAGCCCTATTCTCAGGGAAAAGCAGCTTTACTTTTGCTTTGAAAGCCATTATCATAAGCCATTTTTTTAAAACACTTGTCTTAGTGCAATATTAAAGCAATTTTATACCTTAAGAGCAGCTCTTCGTAAGGTAAAGTGCAGTCCCATGTGTATATGTAATTGCGGTTTATAATACTTCTCACAATCCTAATTTCCCCAAAATTAAGAAAACCACTCACCTTTTTAGGCTTTCCTTTTCCTAATTATTTTTTGTTCTGCCTGGTTTTCTGCCACAAAATATCCTTTTTTAAAATTCCCTTCTTAGGAGCAGGAAAAATAAAGGCACAGAACACTTTCTGGATTCATCGCAAAACACTGCTTGAAGGCAACATTTTAAGAGTTTAGGTTAAAAAGTTTCTGCCTCTTTCAGACTGCATGGGTGACATTGCTATTTTGGGAGGCAGTGCCATCTGCTTGTTCAACCAAAAAGCAGGGAAGATGTTCCTAGTTCTAGCATAGACTTTTGAGTTTATTCCACAAAAAATTCCCAACCAATCTTTGCTTGCGCTTGCCCCTTCTATAAGCTGGGGAGAGCAAGGCCACTCACCTCTTCCACCTTCACAGCTTCCAGGGAAAGGTGTTTAGCTTGTGGTCCTCAATGAGTAAGACATGGTTGTTCACAACAGACAAGAGTCCATCATGACGTATGAGGTCCATGATTCCTCCCCATGCATTCATGACACAACAGTTATAAGGAAGAGAAAAAGAGAGCACGATAGCACCCAACACCTGACATACCACAGGTTGATGCTACCTGCAGGTGAAGAAGAGGGTCTTTGCTCGGGTTTTGTTAGAGGAGTTGGTGATTTGTTTGCTTTTCAGTAAGAAAGAGAAAGGACAAGGTTTCCTGGAGCACAGATCAACCATCTAAGGCTAGTGCAGGTATAGGGGGTGCAGGAGACAGAGAGGACTGTAGGAAGAGGTGGGGAGGAAGAGAGAGCTTACGGAGAGTGCAGATGGGTTGACTTGAGTAGAAGCAGGGTGGAGTTTATGTAGTATGTACTGCAAGCCTGTGGAAATAGCACAGGGGAACATGGAAATGTGAGAAGAGGTTACTCCATAGGTAGTCCTCCACAGGTGATGAAGACATTCCTCTGAGATAAGAGAGATTTAAGTCTATGTTATATTGCTGAAGTGTTTGCAAATACATATGTATCATCATTACAGTATCTTCCTGACTGGCAAAATGTTTCGTCCAATCTCTGTTGACAGAAAAGATTGCCTACTGATAATTGCTTTGCTTAAGTGTCTGATAATATGCCAGAAATGAGAGCATTCTCTGTTGGGTCATCTTTAATTATGCATGTACCACCTGTCAGCTTTAAATCTGGAGATTAGTTTTCTCATTGGATTTATAGTAGGGAAAAGGAGAGAGCCTTCAACAAGAGGACTAGGCTGTTGCAAACAGTGTGCCCATGGGGGAGTTTCACAACCAGTCTCCTCATCTTCCCTAGTCATGGATACTGCTGTTGGCACAGGCGGAAATATTTGAAATACTGCCTAAGCTAGCTGTCGTAGCGATGGTTTTCGCAGGAAGAGGATTTCAGACCATCTGTTGCGTTTTCTAGTTTTCCTTTCTCCCCATTTCAAAGGGAGAAGGAGCACTGAGGTGGGGGAGGACACGCGGCAAGTCATGGCTCCTTTGGCAGCACTGGAAGGAAATCCCCCCCAAGAGCCTTGCAAGGGGTTATTCACTTACCACTGATTAAAGCACACAATAAAGCCAGTCAGGCCGATGAAGACATGCCAGTCTAACAGGAAATTAAGGGCTCAAAAGACTGAAAAATGATGCAGATGGGTGCTTTGTGGAAAACCTCAACAGGGAAAGATGGTAAAGGTCTCTGGGGATATTAAATTAATGGGGATGCCACTACCAGGCCTACTTATGATATTAAAAATTACCTTGGAGAGGAAATTTATCTTTGCACATCATGGGGAGGCAGTAATTGTTTTGGGATAGTTGAAGGGATTGTCAGTTCATGGGAGAATACTAGCTGTTTATTTGGTACAGTAATAGATTTTACAAATCTCCTGGGTTTTCTGGTTTCGTTTACTCCAAGGCCAGTCTGGAAAGCATGGAAAGGATTGTTGGTTGTCCTCTGAAATGCACTGTTTGTACCAAAAGACAGGAATGGTCTTTGTTAAACTTCTCCCCTACTTTTGGCAGAAGAGAACATCACTTGCACTGTCAAATGTTGGTCCTGCTGCTTCTTGCCTATTTATTTGAGTGGCCGGTGCTTTTCTCTCTGGGGATTTTGGTTTTCCAGCTTCTGTCATCACTGTCTCAGCCTCCTGGAAAGAATTCCTCAGTTTCTGGTTAGCTGACACTGATCGTTTTTCCTGGTAATACCTTCAGCCAAGGCTATTTCTGAAAATCTGGGATTTGGAACAGTAGGTCAATTTGTAAAACAACAAAAACGAGTGAAGAGGGACAGATGGCTCTGGATGCGAGAGCATGTTTCTGTTCATCTCCCATTTGGCTTTTGCTGATGTTTCATGCATTTGAAGCTGTCTTTTTGCATTGGTTAAGCAGTGGATGCTCCTTTGCTGCAAAGATAGACCTATGGCACTTCCCACCCTCCACTCTTGGGAGGCTCCAGGGCAGGCTTTCTCTGCAGAAGCTGGCAATGCCGTTGCACCCATGGACATGGAAAGAGTTAGGGAGACAGGTAGATTTTCTGCTTGGAAATCTGACTGATTTTCCTGACCTTTCCTCCCAGTGACTGCACTGGGTGAAGCTTGCTTGATTATTCCTTTACTCGGGATATGGTTGCTGGACTCGGCTTTCTTTGTTATGTAAATTATGACAACTTCTCCATCCTCTGTTGTGCTGTGGAATTTTGCTCAGTTCTTAGGCAAAATCTGCTGAATTCAGACTTGCTCACTTCTCTCACTCTGGATAGTGGTTCAAGTAGCATCATGTGGACATAGCTGAACTTTATAGAGCTGAAATGGAAAAGCATGGAGTTGTGCCATAGCCTTTTTTGCTCACTTACGATTCATTCAGCCTTTTTTTCCACCCTCCTATTGCATGCTACAGGGCTCTGTGGTCTAGCAGTGGTCACTGGAAGACACCTCTTTCATACAGACCTCTTTGTTAAATACAAGGGTGTATGCATCTCATTATCCTTGTGCTGCACTGCAGGAGGTGTCCTGTTCACCAGTCTGAGAGACAGCCATACCTGAGGGAATGCAGTGCTCTGCTTTTGTCTCTGAAAAACTGGACAACTAGATGAGATTTAAGGATACCTTTAATGATACCTTTAATGATGAGAGGAATATTTACTTAAAACTAGACTTGAAGTAACGAAGCGAAACTGACGAAGAAAACAAAAGAAGTAAAAAAATCAGGCAACAGCAAGGATTTTTCTGAGCTCTTCTGGTTTACATAGTCCCCAGGTCTGGTCAGTCCTGGGGGCTTTTTCTTGCCCTATATATTACAGATTCTTTCTGGAAAGCCTTGCTGTTCTCAGGCCCAGGATGGCATTGGCTCCCTTGTCCTCTCTTACAACTACCAGCCACTTTTCTCTCCTGGACCCTTCACTGGAGCTTGCCCACTGCCTTGGTCGCAGGAGGGGCTTCGGCTATCTTCTCCATTTCTTGCAAGGCCACTTGCTTAATACTTCTCTTGTAACGTTTGTTGTCTTGCTGGTTTTAGGCTTCACGCTTTTTCTCTGCAATAAAACTTTTCTCTTGTCAGGTTTAGTATCTGTTACAGAGTAGAGACTTCAAACAGGATTCATACTTTTCCTTCCATAGCAGTGCAACAGTGCTTGATAGTGAAGCTGGTGAAATGCAGAGCCATGTGTTTACATTGAGATATCTGAATGTATGAACTGCTAATTTTAAAAGGAAGGGGAACCCTTCTTGGGATAATTAGTTTTGCCATATTTATAGACACGACCTCTTGCTGAAGCATGTTTTTCCTGACTCCAAGTCAGCTGCTGACAGCCGGTATTACAAGAGTTCATTGTGAGTCTCACGATCCGTGTATGCTTATGTGTACACAGCACAGACAGATGAAGCCACAGAGAGATAATGAAGGCAGCGATGCTAAACCCTGTAGCAGTGCCCAGTAGTGAAGCATTTGAACAACCAGTGTAGGCCAGATTCCAGCTCCTGTCTAGGCCATAATGATCAGGAAAATCACCTTGTCCTTTGACTGATTTAACCAATCTGGACAAGTAGCCGAGAAGTCATCGTCTCTCCCTTACCTACAGCCTTGGCAGTGGCAGCGCAAACTCTTAATTCAGGTGGTTTGCATGTACCGCCACAGCCTGCCAGTAAATGGGGATACTGCATTATCTCCCTATGTGCCCTTTTGAGGTGTGGAGTCAAAGCAGAGTGTGGATCGTATAAGTACTGCAGTCAGGTTTTTCAGCCTTTTCCACTGCAAGTCAGTTGGCAGCACAATACTGTAGATCGATGATAAATACATGCAACCTTCTTGAAAAGTTCAAGTAGGCAATCAGAGCAAAGCAAGTGGTTGCTTCTACACTTTGGTTGCAGAGCATTTGTGGAGGGATTTCAGGGAAACCTCTCTGTAGCAGAAAGCTGCATTCAGTTCACAAGCTGCATAGTTGTCTCCTGTGCCTGGCGTTCTTTCCCCAGGCTGCTTAATAATACGTGAGCGTGGCCATTATAAGCCAGGCTCTGTTTCTTTCTCCTGTGCTAATGTGCCAGTATTTTATGTCACATCAAGTGAGGAGGGAAAGCAGTGATACAAAGCCTTTTTGCCCTTCCCTTAAATAGGATTGATGACTACAGCATAACAGCATTCCAAGAAAATGGCATTTGATCAAAGCAGGCCAGAGCCTCCCCTGAGATGCTGCATAAGGATGTTCGTCCTGATAATAACTTGCCTTTGCCATTTTCAGAGCAGACATTCCCATTGCAAATCCTGCGTTAGCTCACTGCAGTTAATACGCACACGCATACATAAAGGTACCTCTTTGATTTCCCTCTAGCCTGCCTCCCCCCACAGGCTTAAGGGCTGCACGGAATGTGTGTGCCACCAGCAGCTCCATCCCAAAGGGGTTCCTCCAACAGCACCCACTTGGTGCCCTTCAGTGCCACTTTAGCCATGGGGGGTCTGCTTTGCTGTGCCGGAGCACCGGCAAGCTTTCTGCACACCACAAGCTGGAATCCCCGCTGGGCCACTGTGATGAATGTTGCAGAAACCTCGAGCAGGGAAAAACGTTGTGCTTTTACGTGCAAGGGCTTGCCAGCTTGAATCGCATCTCTTGTGTTGCAGAGGGGAATATTGCTCCTGTTGCGGTGAGTTAGTGGAGTACTAGCAAGTCTCATTTGCAAAGGGGTCCCGGGCTTCAGTCTTATCTCATCTGTCACCAAAAGAAGGAAGCTTACTCCGACAACTTCTGCAAATGCTGGTTTCAGTTGTTTCCCAGTCATGTCCTTTGTTTCTGAAATGCTGTTTAGGTACTGCAGATTATTTTTTTTTTTTTGGTGCAGATTGATTAGCTTTAATTTCTTTCTCAACTATCTGATTTTTATGCCATTGATTCCCCAGCATCCTGTTGTTAATTCACATGCTATATGATAATGTGATGTGATATCCCTCCCTGGTTAGCAAAATGTAAGAATTGCTGTTGGCAGCTTCTGGAAGTGTAATTAGCAAGTAGGAATTACTCAAAGATGTGCACACTAGCCTGAGTAGGCATTTTCCAGCTGTCTGCAAGTTCAAAAACTAGTAGGGACTTTTCAGGCTCTAACACAAGATTAATTACTTGCTACTAAAAAAGACCATTTACAAAAATGATTAGCGTGTGCAATCAGGGCTACTGTGATTTGTTGCTTAATTTGGAAGTGGATTTCTTTGTCGCAAGATTTTTACAGTATCTGGCTGTCATTTTCCTAAGGAGGCAAGCCTTTTTGTTACAAGGGGATGTCAAGCTCAAACTCAAAATAGTAAGCTATCTAAGAAAGTACTTAGGGCTTTGTGTACCTCAGTCCTCACACCGCTTGGCGTAGCACTGCTTTCCATGGCGATAGTGCGATGCAAACGCCTTTGTGCTGGCTGCCCAAGCCAGGACCCCCAGCTCTGGTGTAGTCCAGGATATCAGCGTTTCCTTTCTCTCTTTCTAATGTACAGGAGTTTCTGTCCATGCTGCTTTCTTTAGAAAGCCATTTGCACTGCTGTGCCTCTGTTTTGCATGAAGAAACCCACGTAAATCGAATATAGCCACACAGCTGTGCTAAACCCCATCTTTTTCATCCATGGGCAGCTGTTGTCAGCCAGCTTTTTTGTCCTCTTCTCTATTCTGTTTCTCCTGCAGGATCAGCCTGAGGGTGGCTGGATTTTTTGTTTGCTCCTGTGCAATGGAGGGAGGGGGCAAGCAGAGGGGAAGCGTACAGCTGGTGCAATCCTTGACGGTTTTATTTTAAGCTCACGCTCTTCTTGCCACCTCCGTAGCCTCTTCTGCTCTCTGCCTTTTGCTTGACATCTCTTGTGCCTAATTCTCGAATCAGCTGGATTATCGTCTCTTGGCACCGTGTCCTCACCCACTCTCCAGCCTCTCACCCGCGATTACCTCTCTCATTTCTTCTCCAATCTGACAGTTCTCCCTGTTTGCTTCTCAGTGTGCCTGCGATTTTTCCAGCCCTCGCCTCCCAGCATCATCCCACCTCCCAGTGAGGGAACGGACAATTTCCAGGAACCTTTTTCTTGATGTTGCCTCCATTCCCACTGCTCTTTCAAGCTCCTTGGCAGTTGTTCCCGTCTGTTCTGGGCAGTGGAACCTCTTTCTGCTGCTTGCCCATTCTTTTCTGCTCCCTCCCAGCATCCTTACGTACTCACTGTAGTATGCCATGGCTTTATCTCCGTCTTCTTCAGTTTCTTTTTGCACACTGAAAACGTTGGAAAATAGCCACTCTTTCCCATGATTCATTTCCCTGCTCTCACCTCTGCCCCTCTGTTCCCCTGGAGGTGACGGGGAGAGGACTGGGCTCTCACCTCCTTCCTACAGACCCTTCTCCCTTGAACCTTTTCCAGCCATCCCTCCTGCACCTTTCCTTATGTGTAACTCTTGATCCATAAGCCCCAGCCTCTTCAGCCTCCTCTCTCTGCAAGGTAAGCCTAGTCCTTTCCCTTCTTTTTTCTGGAACCCTTCCACTCATCCATAATAATGCAATTTTTAGCATCCTTGTGATTATTGCTCCTGCCTCTTCCACATCACTTCTACTTTAAACCGTTGCCTCTGGATTAGTCCCATTTCAGAGGTTTTTTCTCAGACATCTCTTTCCTCCTTTATTATTACTAAAAACATTTGCACAGACATCCTTTTCAGGATCTTAATTTCTCCTCTTCCTTATGCTCCTTTGGGAAAAATTCTTGCCACGTACAATAGAGAAGAATGCGTATGTGTATAGGTACTTTAGGTGAGAAGTGCATGGAATAATGGCTACAAATAATACTGAGCCACTCAATTTGTACAGAGCTGAAGGAGCATTTCCTCCTTTATATAAGGCTGGGTAGCTCTATTGATAGAACTGGCTCAAGGACCCTTTTAATAGAGATCATGTAATTCTTTTAATGTTTGGAGAGCTCATGCCAGGCAACATGAGCTATTCTAGAAAAATGCAATGTCAATAATAAATCTTTTCTAAGAGATATTAATTATTGTGTGTGGGCACATGTATATATACACACATGTACATATATACACATGCGTAACTATATGCACATACATGTCTGGTTTTAAGACACAATGTTGGAGCATAGTATGCTCTGATGAAAAAGCATCATGACATTCATAGCAGAGGAGTGACTGCCCTGTATTTCGTCAAGCAACAAGTATTTTTTAAAACATTTTAACATTCCTTTGAACGTATAAGCAAACTGTGTCTTACTAGGACTTAAAATCTTGAAGTAATAGCATGAATCTATAGGTGAGGAAGAAATTATTTACAATGAGGGTGGTAAAATACTCCAGAACAGGATGCCACGAGAGGTGTTGGATGTGCCATCCCTGGAGACATTCAAGGCCAGTCTGAATGTGGTTTCGGGCAACCTGATCTAGTTGAAGATGTCCCTGCTCATTGCAGGGGGTTGGACTAGATGACCTTTGAAGGTCCCTTCTGACCCAAACTATTCTATGATCCTAGGATTCTATATACGTACCTGATCTTGACCTCTGATAAAGATAAATTAACTGTGCATATTTCTGCAAGGCTTGAGTTGTTCTAATGGCAAAATCTTGATGTAGTCTGGGAATGGGAAACTGTCTTTTCCTTCCGGAAGCAATGTCACTGTGTGATCAAGTTTGTCTAAAAAGACTGGATTTGATCCTGCATCACAATATTTGCGTTCTTCTGACAGCCCAGGAAACAGAGTACATTGATTTAGTTGGAAGATTTGTGGAGTGATTTTTTAATTATTTATATTTTATTGCAGCCTGCAGTAAAGGTTAGATACAGGTAGGGAAGGCAGGCGTTGAAGGGGCAGAAGAAAGAAAGAAGTACGCTTGGTTTTACATTGCGGACTGTTCTGTTTTACATGCATATGGAGAGGCAAACTCCCTGGCAAGCACTGGAGATTGCCATCTAGGCTGGTCCCCCTTTTAGTACAGAAATTGCCGTAAGGGGTTGCAAGCAGTGGGGAGTATTGATTGTTTCGTAGCACGCTGTTTGTACTACATATTTTAGTTAATAATTAGGAATGCTTTTAGATTAGTTTCGTTTGAAATACTAATCAATGAGCTTTATAGATTCCTCGCTTTATACATAAACATGTCAGTCTCCAGTGGAGCAAAAGCATTTTATTTCATCCCAGATGTTTATACTGTATAATTATTAATCTGTAGTTTAATCTCTTTGACTTCATGCTTTTCAGGCTTGATGCCACTTGCTACAGGGGATCTAAAATCTCATTAAAAGGCATGGGTTAAAGGCACTCAACACCTTGCCAAGTAAGTGTTGGAATGTGCCAGCTAAGTCCTATTGCATGTAGACCTCCCAGCGTTTCTCACTGTACGTGTGCACTATAGATAGGACTGCTTGCCTTCTATCTTGTCATTTCACTCTACAAAGCCTTATTTTGAACCCCAGTAGGTTTGCCAGGTGGACAAGGTCACAGTTTTCTTGCTGTGATGTTCTCTCAGACTGTAGTTGGAAAACCATGACCAAAGTGTAGTGAAGGGGAAGTAAAAAGGAAAGCAAAGCTTGAAATGGTGTGTTGATTTTCCGATGTTTGACATGTTTTTGAGCTCTTCTAAAGCTCTGGTGCCCCCATGCTGTGGAGCAGAGACATGAGATACCGGTTGGAGAGTTGATTTAGGGCCACAGGTGCAGCCGTTGCTGTTGCTTTTCCCATGGAAATGCATCTGGGTAGCCAGAACCTTTTGAAAAGAAAGCCCAGCTGATGGCTTCCACTTAATGCTGTCTCGGAAATCTGGTGTCTTACCGGAAACCAAGAACTGCAGAGCTGTGCTCTGCTCGCCCCATCCATATTTAGTGCAGCATCGCGGGCTGCTTGTTTGTGATTTTGCAGACCAATTGAGGGTCAGCCAGAGCCGCTTGGGAAGCAGAAATGGAGTGGCTCCCTAGGCTCAAGGGTTAGGTTACACAATGGCACCTTTAGTTTGTTTAAGGTAAGGAAATTATGCACAGAACCTGTTAAAAGAATAGAAGGTTGTCAAGTGAAGTGAGAAATGTTGTAACATCGCCTGCTCAGCCTTCAGTTGGATCCTTGTGTGCATGCAAATTTGACAGTCTTTAATTGCATGTCTCTAAGATCTATGGAGAATATAGCTTCTCAATTCATATCAGAAGAAAGCACACAGACTTTTTTCTTCTCAGAAAAAAAGCATTTGCTTGTGTGTCAAATACTCTTATCTCTTAAAGATTGTCCAGACTGTAGGTATGGGGTACATTTCATCAGCCTGGCAGAGCTTCCATAGGTCACAGCTGCCTGAAACACAGCCCTGAGCAAACCTGCCGTGGTCCTGACAGTAGCGTGGCAATGTAGGGACAAAGTCCTCACTGATTTGATTTGTGTTGCTCTCTGATATGGTACAGTCAAGTCCTCTTGTGAAAGCAGAGGGAAGGCAGACTGCCCTTACCACGCTGCTGAGGGTGCAGAAGGGCCTGGTATTTTGTGGGTCTCCAAGCTATGGTCTGCAGAGACTATGGGGAATGCCTGGGTTTGGTGGCCTCTTTCTATGCCAATAGTACATTCTCCCCAAAGACAAATGAGCAAATGGGGGCTGTCAACTAACCACAGAGGGAGAGAGTGACATCAGTGAATACCCAGCCACATTAACTAGCCTTATGGTGCTTTCAGTATATGTAACTCCAAACTATTAGGGTTGTACAACAATCACATTGTTTGGCTTTTTATTAGCCTGGTTCTTAGCATTATGAGAGAGTCATTGGAGAGAG
>JANHGB010042797.1:15384-37086 GCA_026283785.1 Coracopsis vasa | reverse complement strand
TTGAACACTGCCAGGGATGGGGCAGCCACAGCTTCTCCGGGCACCCTGTGCCAGCGCCTCAGCACCCTCACAGGGAATAATTTCTTCCTAACACCTAATATAAATCTACCCTCTGTTAGTTTAAAGCCATTCCCCTTTTCCTGTCCCTGCAGAAAGCTCCTCTCCAGGCTTATTGTAGCCCCTTTAGGCACTGGAGCTGCTCTAAGGTCTCCCCACAGCCTCCTCTTCTCCAGACTGAACCAGCCCAGCTCTCGAAGCCTGCCTTAGTTTTGCTCAATAGTTGCTGGGGTTTTACATAAGAATGACCTCATCTCCATGACAGCACAATTCAGATGCAACAACAAACCAACAGCTATTTTAACCAGGGCTTACTTTTCAGAAATGTGATTTCCATACACAACCTGCAATCTCCAATGTGGAAAACGAAGGTGGTTTGAAACTCCGGAAAAATGCCACTGACTCTGAGTTTATTTGGTTTTCCATAGCCCAGGGAGTGAACTAATGATAATGGATGGGACAGGGGAAGCAGGAAGCAAAATTTGGTAGGTAAGCTGAGCAGCTTTTTACCCAAATACACATTTTTAGTTTTCTACTTAGGAAAGATTCCCTCCAGACACTGAAACAATAGTTTTTCCCATTACTGCTCCCTTAATATATACATTACTACAGCACTTTTTGAGGATTCTGCCTCAGAAATTACACGGAAAGCTCAGGAATACACCTTCTAACTGAATGTGAAGAGAAGCCTATGCCCTGCTTCTTATCCCTTGACCAGGCAAATGTCACAGGCTATGGCAGCACAAGAAACAAAATAAAAGGAAATTAAATAAATAGTATCAAAATTCAATGCCATATTTGCCAAAACATTAATTCTCCTGCTTCCACAATTCCTATAGCGACATCCTCTTTCCCTTCCTTCAACCTTCCCAGCCCAGGTTCACCTCCACTCCCTGCCTGTCCTTCTCCTACTCATTCCTCTCCACTGCTTTTTCCCCACCATCACCCTCCTTCATTTTATTTCTTCCCTCAAATCCTACTTTCTGCTTCTCTCCTCCGGTGCTTCTCTTTCATTTCCTTCCTTTCACAGAAATACTTTCTCATCAACCTCATTTTAGTCTCTGCCTAAGCAAGGATACAAAGCTAAAAGTAGCGTACTTTTATTTCTTAGAAAGAGGAAGCCAGGCAGAATTAACCTGATACTAGTTTTAAACATCAGTTTATACCCTAAACTCAGCCTAGAAGTGACAACCCTAAAGCCAAAAAATCCACTTTCCTTGTCAATCTATAGTTGCTTCTAGTAGGCTTGCTTTCTGAGTTTTATTTTTTTAAATGGCAAAATAAATATGAACTTATAACAATTAATATTTTCAATTAAAAAAATATAACCTAGTCTATACCCAATTTTTGGTACCAACTGAACAATACTGGCTTAGAAACTAATGTAATTAAAATGATGCAACTTCCTAGCACAGAGATGTTACATCAATATCAAAGTGCTTATTTCCCCAGTTGTGGCTACAACCCCCTGAATAACACACAGCTGTTTGCGGTTTGGGTCACGTGTAAACAGCACCTATACAAATAGGTGTTAGTGAATCTCCAATTTGCCAACAATAAAATAAAATAATAACAAAGTCTAATAAGAACTATTTCTTCATATACCTTGGGTTTTTAAGTGCCCTATTTGGTGAAGCCATCATTCTGTAAAAACATTGTATTTGAGTGCATGTAAGTCACTACAAAATTTTTCCCTTTTTCATCCCAAAATTGCCCTGGCCTATCTCAGTGGCCAGAATCAGCTGTACTCCCATTGACAATGGCAGGTTGTGCTAGTTTTCAGCCAGAGATGACGGCCAGAGTGCAGCTCTTACTGCAGTACAGAACTGTTTACTGCTAGGTTCATGAAATCAAGGTTATGATATGTAATGGCACTATGATTTTTTCTTCAGTGGTAGCAGTAACAGAGTACTGCACACAGCTAATAAACCTGACAGGTATCTGTCATCAAATACTTATGCTATTAACAAATGAAAACTATATTAATTTTTTTCCTGAAGACTCAATAACAATTTCCCTGACTGAAATAATAATGCACAGTCTTAATCATTGTGCAGAACGTGAATGATTCTGCAGTTAAAGAATATCACTAGAAACCCTATGTCCTGAGTGCAGTTGATATCCCAAATGGACTGAAGTATCACTGAAACATTCAACATATAAAGGCACTTCAATCAGTGCTTGTGCTGCAGCATTTCCTTTGGAATCTGGATCACCAACTTTCTAAACTGCTCAGCAGGCATTTAATAATACCATCCAGCCGTTGGTGCAGTTTGAGAAGTGACAAGCATCATACCAAGGACTCAGACAGGAAGTCAAGGTCTGCTGTCAGAGCTGCTCTTTTCAACAAGGATGGAAGTTTCCTCTGTCTCCTGCCCGTGAAATTCTCCTTCCATTATGATATGCTGCTTCTCCTCTGATGAGTGGCTTTTCTTTGAGAAAGATCCTCACTGTCACTTTCACAGTTCCTCTGAAATAGAAAACCCACAATCAGTCACATCAATGCTGCTAAACATGATGTTCTAATATTATTAGCTTATCATCTCTTGAGAAGAGTAGAGCTAACAGAAATCTCAGTTTCATTCCAGAAGGTCACATGCACTGCAGGGGTCTCCCACCCTCCACCACACTGCTGGACACCAGAGCAGCAGTGCAGACTCTCTCCAACACTGCTCACTTCCCAGGCAGACAGCACAGTCACTGTTACGGTATCCAAACAGAACCTGCAGCCTCCCTGCTGCTCCTCTGCAGCATAAATGTGGCTAGCACCTCAAGTGTTTATAGTTACCAGCTCTTCTTGCCCAACATTTCTGTAACACAACTTACAGCAGCATTAAAGGCACACAATAGACACCATGGTCCCATCTGGTTTCCCCCTTAAAAGCACTGAAATCCTGTTGGGCTGTGCATCCACTTAAGGACAACAAAAATCACTGCACAGCAAAATTGGTCCTTCTCCCCATTCAAGAAATGTACCTACCATACTTTCATCTTCTATTAGGACCTTTTTCACCAGGGAACGAGACAACTGGTTGCACAATGAGACAATACAGTAAGAAAGCTAAGGAGAGAGGGAAGAATGAGAACTTGATCACACATATGCAGCACAGACATTCCTGAACACACTTAATTTACCTACTGTGTATTACAATTTTACATTCAGGTTTTATCTTGCCTTCTGATTCCATGAGGCTGGGGAAGCCTGACATGAGAAGGACTAAAGGCTCACTGTCATACCTTCCATCGCCTTCTAGCATATTGCCTTTTGAAGTTTTCCATGTTAACAACAGATGATTGCCGAACCAAAGCCTGTCGCTTGTCCACTGGCTGGAAGATAAGAGAGCAATTTTATTGCCTGGCTCCCTCTGGTGCATGAAATACATAAGATTCTTCATGTGCTCTGGAGCTGGGTGAAAGAATGCTGGCTGGAGAAGCTGTGGATTCATAGAGGTAAAAGCAGAAGAAAAATAGTTAAATCTAATTCACCTTGTGCCTGGAGAGGACCCTTTGATCTCAAACAACATCCTAAAGCCAGTGCAGTCCATGGTCACACTTGGCCGTGTGCACAAAACTGTGCTCAGAAGTTCCACTGCTGCCCCTTTCTAGCCACACAACCTGGCACAAAAGGTGTACTACATGGCCTGGACTTTGTTCCAACCTCCACTTGTATCTTCTGTTTCATAATGATCACATAAACCCAAACAAAAGGTCTGGGAACAGTTTTTCTAGCTGAAGGACAGAAGGAAGGACAGCCAAACAAGAGACAGAGATAACTAAGGGGATACTAGAGGATGCTAAGGCAGCACTTCCACTTTGTAAAGTTGCTGAGGTGCTTCTTAGTACACACCTGCACCATCTCTTCTCTGGATGGAGCTTGTATCATCTGGCATTTATTCACCTCTATCTTTCTGAAAGGCAAAGAAAGGCAAAGGAAAGCAAAGCAAAGGTTCCATAGAGGCCTGACAGAAAGGAGAAGGAGGAGATGCCAGCACATGAACGGCACTGCAGCACACTGCTGCTCAGGGGGTTTGCATGGGCTTGCTAGAAATCATGACAGAATAGAAGTAAACCAGCATCACCACACTGTTAGGTCCCATGCTATTTTGTACATTTTCAGATAAAAGTTTTCACATTTTGCTCTTTACCAGGATATTTTTAAACCAAAGATACGTGAGGGCCCTTTCCTGGCTTCCAGGATTTGGCTCTTCTAGCACATCTTTTCTGAATTGTGCTTTGACAGGTTTTCTTTTACCAGGCTGAGGTAAACATCATAGAAGGAAAGAATAAAAAAGCTGTGCTGTGCTATAGACATTTCAAAGGTACACAGGTAAGTTTGAGGCAGTCACTTCAGCTCTAAAGAACACGTGAATGTGAAAGAGGGAATAATTCCAGAGAGTGCTAGCTGTACTTTACAACCCAAGTATTAACATGGTACCAGAGAGTAGCCTTTTTCTTGTCTCTCTCAAACCTGGTTGATGAAACCCTGTCTGCTTATTAGAATCTCAGGAAAGCCCAGGTAACCTGCCACTGAGAGGAATCTGCAATTAGAGATCCCAAGCAAAATTAGAAGGTGACCCAAGAACAGCAATCCATGACCAGCTTTTGTCAACACTGGACTTGCCAGGAATCCCAGGACAGTTGAGTTTGGAAGGGGCCTCTGGAGATCTTCTAGCCCAACCCCCTTGCTCAGGCAGGGTCAGCTACTGCAGTGTGCCCAGCACCACAGCTCACTCTGGTGTTGAAGGACAGAGACTCCACAACACCTCTAAGAACATGTTCCAGTGTTTGACTGCTCCTTTAGTAACGTGTTTGTTTGCTCTTTGCAATATTTAAATGTTACTTCTTCCTGCTAGTCCTCACTGCCTCTTGTTCTGCCACTGGATATCACCGAGAAGAGCCTGGCTCTGTTTTCCTTACTCCATTCCACCACATATTTATACAGATCGAGAAGACCTGCCCAAGCCTTCTCCTTTTGACACTGAACAATCCCAGCTCTCTGTCTCTCCCCTTTGACAAACAGTCCCATCCTTAATCATTTTCACAGCATTCCATCTAACTCACTGCAATGTTTTGCTGACATCACCGTAATGAAAAGGGAAAAAGCTGTCATTTCATATTAGTGGTGAGGATGCACACCACTGAAAAGACGTAGGCTTTGTCCTTTAACCATACCCAGAGTATGACAGCACAAGACATTGATGCCCTGGCAATAAATACATGAGGAAAGAACTGCAATGCCTGAGTATGGAAAAACAGGCAAGAAAAAAATACACATCAGAATTCACACATGTGCCTAAAATGTTTGGATGCTCATTTGGTGTAAAGGAACAGGTGTTGTGCAAACCCTGACACAGCCCTTCTGAAAACAGAGCACCTCTCAACTCCAAAACCACATCAAAATTTGCACAGACCAGAAAACTGTGTGTGACAGATTGAGGGGAGAAAAGTTCAAAACCAGATCTGGTAAAAGGCAAAAGAGAAAGGCCAGAAATCAACCCTTCAAAGACCATGGAGCTTATGGAGTGGCAACCATTCCCGCAGTTCTGGTCTGCATATGCAGGAGGTGGATAAACCAGAAATATTTATACTGAACTGGACTGGAATGCAACCAAGCCAGACACCTACAGAAGCAAGAGCACCAAAGGAGAAGGGAAATCACAGCAGTAAGGATTTAAACATTTTTTTCAGCAAAATAATTGATAAAGTTCATGAGACAACACATTCACTTTACAGGTACAGCATTTGTGTAGATATCCCAGCAGAAATTCCAGGAGCCACACTATCCATTATGCCTCTTTCTGATGTAGAGATATACACCGCTTGCATACAACAGAACTGGGACATTCAAGCATTAAATGTAATTTCCTCATGCTGCAAATGGCTAGCATGGTACAACAAAATACTGAGTAGAAATCAATCTGAAGTGGAAAAAATGTCACTTGCTAAATGTCAGCTGTACAATCACAATGAACAATTTCTGAGTGCTCTTTCAGCAGCAAAACCATTGCTGCATCAAAAGTAGCCCACTTTACAGTGAGCTATTGCAGACTCTTAATAACAGCCTCTCAATTTCTAAGTGGCCTGCAAACCAGTGACCCTGTTGTTTTTCCCATCATCAGAATATCTTCTCAAAAGCAGGATGTCAGTGACCTCCTTCAGCTCACAGAGCATTAGCCTCAAGGACTGAGTCACAACAATAACCTCACCTAAACATGCTCAGGAACAGAGTGGCCTCATTTAATGTTCCTTCTCATTGTGCCAACACATTTGTTCATAAGGAATATCAAGACGAACAGAGAATATGAGATCATAGCTGAGGGAAGGCAGACTCTCTTTCCTGAGTATCTTTGCTGCAGATATGAACTCTCACTAAGCTTTAAGTTACTTTTTAAGAATTAGAACTCTCTCCCTTATAAAACAGGGATAAGGAGTCCTGTGTTCCGATTCCCCTGCACAGTATCCTGCGGGCCTTCCAGCTCAAAGGAACACTGCAGTAGCGATGACTGAAACGTTCTAAAAGAATAAAAAATGGGCATACATAAAATTCCCAATACCATTTGTCACAGTGGAGCCCAGTTCTCACCAACCATCACTATCACCTTGCTAGGGACATCTGGCTTTCTGCACCACTTGGAAGCTTTAGGAAATTTTTCATCTTGTGCAAAGAAAGATGCCACAGACAGCACATCCAGTTTCCATCCTCCACCAAGTACAACGACAGGAGTTACAATACCCCTACTTGAGTAACTGTTTTCAGAACTCTGCATTTTCACCAGCCTCTGCACATCTTTATGAGGACATGGCAGTGACTGGACCACTATGCTGTAAACCAATCGGATGAGAGTATACTTTTATCAAAGTAATAAACATTAATCTTAATAATGTTCTGAACAACAACAGTTCCATTTAGTTTATTAGAAAAGGAGGAATGAGGATGGGCAGTGAAAGACATTCTAATATGTATATAAAGATCCACTCTAGATGGACTTGAGCAGTGATGCCTGGCTACTATCTTACCAATTCTTCTAGCTGCATAACTGTTAAACCTTGCAGTGAACTCATACAGCTAAGCACAGGGGTTGGCTGTAAACTAGCCACAGAACCAAGGCTGGTAACTCTCTTCAGTACACAGAAGCTTGACATCTCTTCTTCAGTCACTAGCTACACCATCAGGGAACAAGTACATCCTGCATAAGTAACTATTTATTGTGTCCAAAACTGAGATGGATACATCTGTGCATATGAATACAGTATAATCAAAGGACTTCTTTGAAACACACGGCAGCAGCGCATGAGTCAAGTTTGGGACAATTTGGGTTTTTTACTTTCTAAACCTTAAGGAAAAAAAAAGTATCTTCACAGCAAGAACACTGGTCTCAAATCCCACACCACAGATTACATCACTTGTAGCTTTGTCATCATTTTAACTGTGGAAAGCAAACCAGTACTTGTGTTATCACTTATCACTCACAATTTAGGATTTGCACTGTAAAATTACATACACAGTTATTTGATCAGTTCATCACAAGTCCCCAGTTGTGTCACGGGAATAGGATTTCTTTGGTACAGAACAGGAAAGTCAGCTGAATTTTAAACTAAAGGATTAATCAACAACATCTTTGATGATAAAAAGACTTCACCCTGTATAACTGGCCTAAAAAATCAACTTCACTTTTCTTCATCAGCAGCCACTTCACAGAGCATCTCCACAGTACTAGCTAAATGTTCAGTTACTACACTGTTGACTCTGGTGTACAGGCCAGATTTAACCTTTGCAAATATTTCTCTCATATGGTCTGTAGAACTGCCTGCAGCAGTCTGCAGGACCATTCCTTCATACAACCAAGGAAGCTACAGGAGATTTTTATCAGTTTCCAGGCATCCAGCTTCTAGTAAGTATCGACTGACTTACTCTTTATTCCAAGTTAATTACTCAGTAATCTTCAGGAACTGTCATACATGATGAAGTATAATGCAGGCAAAGCAAGAGGCTGTAGGGTTAGATGTGTTCATAACACTGTGATGATATAGTTCCCATAACGTCAGACACTGAACATAGGAAAAATACTTCAACACTACAGAACACTGCAAGCTTTTGGTCAGCATCTCGTGCAATACATGAGATTTTCTGGTTTAGATCTAGGTCATGTTTTTTGTGTAGAATCTATGCGCTGAAAACCTTTTAAGCTGCTGTACTTTGAAACAGGCAGCAAACTCTGCACCTAGCCTGATCTACAGTATCACTGATGTGATGCTGCTACCTCAAGGTTCAAGCCTGCAAGAAATTCCTCACAGCGAGATCTATTTAACAGCTCCATTAGAGATTCATTGATATCTTTGTTGAAAACAGAGTCAAAGTTTCCATTCACACAGGCTTCATTTTCCAGTTGAAAATTACTCATTAAATCCTGTATCCACTTGAGCTCCTCAGAAAGTTCTTGACTGAGAGATTCATACTGACTCTGCAGATCAGCGTACTTCCCGGTTATGCCTGTAAGACTAGTGCCTACAGTCTTGATATCATCTTGTAGGTGCCTTTTCAGGGATTCAATTTTACGGTATTCATACTTCAGCTGAGACAGCTTGTGCCTCACGCTTTCATTCTCCTCTTTATACCAAGCTTCTTTCTCATTATAAATAGAAACCAGAGCATCAATGTCTTCCTGTAAGGAATCGTGGGATGCAGCCAAAGTGCTGAACCCCCGTTCTGTAAGTGAAATGTCTTCTACTACCCGGGCAAAGCGCTCAAAGTTGATGTAGGTGTTATTGGGAGGCATACTCGAATGGCACTTTATGGTGTACTCCCTCAGGCGTTTTGTCTTCAGCTGCGTGTTCTCAACCTTCTTGTTTTCTTGGACTTTTGTTTCTTCTTTCAGCTGGTGAGCCATCAGACAGAGGAATCAATATTACTGACCTTTTACAAGACAGTGCAGTAATTCAAAACTATACACAAAGGATGCAGCCTGAGCTTCCACAATGCTGGGAGAGCCTCTGCTCCCCCAGGCTTTCCTTCATGCACTTGAGTAAAAGTGTAAAAACAACCAAACAAACCAACACACAAACCCAGACCTGAATGTGACAAGTGATGTGCATTCATTCCAATGTGGTAAGTGTAAATAACAGGGCCTCAATTGATTTTCATGTTGATTTTTAGCAGTTAACAGTCTCAAAGCCATCAGTGTTTGTAAGAGGAAGACCAACAATCCTGAAAACATTCCAGTTAATGGTTTGTGCAATGCAAAGCAAAAACTGCATTTCAAACATCCTCATCAGTCATGCAGAGATTAGCTAAATGTATTTTCAGTAAGAGACTTATCCACAAAAGCAAGCCATGTTTATGATGAAAAAGTACATACAGACACACAAAGGTAAGCAAACCAGCACACTTGGTACAGCAGTTAGATCTTGAGAGAAATGGTATTTCCCACATTGGATGTAGTGAAATCTCAACTCAAGAAAGCACTAAACCAAACACATAGCATATGTCCATGCAAACTGAGAAGAATGGAAAAATGCAAACCCCACTTAAAGGTAGGATATACTAGAATGTGCAACAAACGTCAGAGTTTTGGTAAGAAGAGGTCATTTGCAGAAATCCAAAGGTTTAGTGAGATCCAACCAATTTCTTCCCAGTGCATTTCTTTGAGACACACAGTATCACTATGCACCTGGAGGGCAGTTTTCCATTTAACACACCAATAAGGGTGAGAACATCACCCCTGCTTTGCTCACAATGTGTCTATTCAGACTTACCGTTATCCACGGATGAGACAGGGCTTCCTGGATTGTAAGCCGTTTCCTAAAAAACACCACAAACCCCCCCACAGACATGAATGAGAAATACCTGGTACCCAAGTCCATTGACTTTGTCTTGTTCATCCTACATGCTTAGAAAATAAATTCTTTCTATACATCTTGAATATGACTATGTTTGAATCAAGGTATACAACATCAATTACATCAAAACTGGCCTTCAGAACACAGTATTACATCACTGCAGGAGCTGCCATTTCTAGAAAGGAACATTTCTGAGAGGAATACTTTCAAATCTAGTCAATCCTAACTTCCTTCTGCATTGTAGCAGTTTGGTGAGCAGCACATTAAAAGCACTGAGAATCAAAGGTAGAAAATACAGCACTGCAGAGGGACTGCCTCTGCATATGGGACAAATCAGTATCAGGGACCTGTCCTTTCTTAAAGGGAGGTTGCTAGATCTATGCAAACCTGTCACCAACCCCACCTACTGCAGCCCATTCTAAGGCCTGAGGATTTGCAGAAATCTTGACTAACACCTTGCCTTCTTCTCTCCAACACCCATCTTCTCCCCTAAAGAAGCCATTAAAAAGAACTGCAATGGCCTGACATCCCTCCAGGACAAAGAGGGTTATAGGGAAAGATAATGCTACTTCCCCATTCCACAGCTTTTATTAAAAGCCAGAAAAACCTATTTTTACCAAGTTTATCCTAGAGACAAATGGATCTTTCTGAATTGACACTTACCGTGTATCTTTCACCAGGAGTTTCTGAATAAAATCTTTTGCCAAGTCACTGGTGTTGCTGAAAAATTCTTCATCAAATTCATAATTGACAGCTGTGATGTTGGCAAGCGTTTCCTGTTTAGTTTCTCCAAGGAAAGGCGAAGCACCACTGAGGCTAGATAAGCCAGAAAGAAAAATCAGCTGGAAAAACAAACAGCAGAGCTCCCCTACTGAAATTACAGTGAGTGTATAATACAGTCTCAGGACGTTTGTGGATCTCGTGCTGTAGCATCCATGCTATGTGGGAAATAACAGGTCCAGCTTTGGCTCACTACATCTATGGGTTATGAATCAGATTCGTCTTGAAAGTCTCTAGTATGGCACTAATGTGTGCACGCAGATAAAAATGCACAGGTTCTCCTCTCTCAAGAGTCTCACTGAAGTCATTGCTGATCAAATCAGAAGTTTCAGCAGAGGAGAGTCTCTATTCCTGTGAACCCACAAACACCACCAGGCAGAAGCTTCCAACAGCTTCAAAAAGAGAAAGTAGTGTTTCTATACATTTTCTTTGGGTAGGAAAAGCCCTGCCCCTACTGCTTTTCTGTCTGCAAAGCTACTGACAAGTTCCCTGCACAGTGGGTTCAGCCAAGAGACCTGTCTCAGCTGGAACCAAAACACAATGTGGGATGGGCAGTCAGGTGCGTGGCCTTGCCTAGGAGCCAAGCCCAATGGACAGGTAGTGTCATGCTGCTCATTAAAAGGAATCTGCAAACAAAAGGACTTTGCCTACAATAAAGTTAAACTGCTTCTGAGGAATGCAAAGTTTCACTCTGTTGGCACTCTGCTCTAACTGCAAGGATATAATGGAGACAACACCATAATAAAAAGTTATTCAATATCTTGTGAGAAAAAGCTTTCCTCCTGCTTTGCCCATCTCTCAACAGTGAGTGACAACCTTCATCTTTGATGCCTTTGATACCCCTGCTTCACTAAACTCAAGTGTCAGAACAGATACACTGCAGACTCCTCCTGCCCTTCCCTTCCTCCCTCCCCCAATCCACAGGGATGCCGACTTGCAAAAGCCTGCTTGATAGGAAATGTTATTTATACCAAGGAAATTGATCTCATCCCTTTTTGAAAATCTTCTGGACTATTATTATGCTTATCTATTATGTCTGGCTTTGATAGCCCAGTTCCAGGATGCAGCAGGCTCAAAACAGGGCTTCAATAAACTCCTGGGATCTAAACTGAGGTTGTGAATACTAAACCACCTGCTTACATGATCCTGCCCAACAGTCCTTTTACCTTGTTGTAATGCCACTGCCAGGTTGGCTGGGAATTTGGGGATAAGCAGAAATTTAACGGGACCACCTGGGCCATTCAGCCCAGTTCCCAGCTACCACATGTGGGTTTATCCACAGAATAAACATTTGAGCGCATGAACTGTTTCCCTTCCCTCTATAATCATACAACAATGCCAAAGCAACTTACACAGCAAGGCAGCATGAGTTAGGTCCTTCAGTTCTCTTTGATGCAGTAAATGTCACCCCATAAGCAACAGTCAATCTCACTTCCTAAAGGGCTTTACACTCTCCCTCTTAAGCTTTTGTTCCATTTCTGTTAGCCACAAAGAAGGCTACAAGCAGGTACCTCGTCACAGACCATGGGCACTGTTCCAAAACTAAAGCTTGGAAACTTGCCCTAGAGCCTTGGTTTCTATTCCCTTTCCCAAAACTATGCAATGAACCAGCTGTAATTCCGCCTTCTGGCTCTCTGCTGGAAGCCAAAGCCAATAGTGCTCTATTTGCCTCTTTGGGACTTAGTCTTTGGGTCTGTGAAATGAGGAGATTCTCAAATCTCAGCACCTAATGCAAATGACTTGTCATATCCTTACTCAGTGCCTGTAAATATCTAACAGCAGACCTCAGTATTAAAGGCTTCGCCCTTACAACCCAGGGAACCACTCCGCTGGTGGCTGAATTAAGGACTTGTATGCATTTTGAGCTCTGCACTTCATGATGGCATCCATTTGCTTGCTGCCATGTTTGCTAAAGTAGGTGGTATCATTAGACCCACCCCATTTACTCAGACTTCTTCAGAACAAAAGGCTTTAAATTCAACAGGCAATACTAAAGGAATACACATTCCTAGTACTTAGCATACCATGAAAACTGACCCCTCCCATCACAAAAAGCACTGGAGCGCTCCTTCTTCAAATGTGGCAAGTTAGTCCTCTGAACGTTATAAGGAAGAGCAGAAGCCCAGGGTAGGAATGACAGGGTGAGACATTTCCAAGCATGCAGCTTCTGCCATGCACTGCTCCCCAGCAGTCACAGCAGCTTGATTTCAATGGAAGCAGTTAGGTCCAAGAATCATTGATCAGTTCTGCAATTCTCTTATCAAACCAGAGGAAAGAATACCTGAAGCAGTGAGTGCTGTCCCTCCAATGCACACATCCATTGTCACACAAGCACCTTCTCAAGTTGTCAAGCTCCACCTTAAAACTCTCTCGACGGCTTGTCCCCGGGATGCCCACAGAACCTCATTTCTTTGAGTCTGAGCTTGTCAGAATCTCCTTTTATTTATTCATCACCAGTTGACACACTTTTTTTTCCCCTCATGCTGACTACAACAATATTCCCAACCAGCCTTTGCTTTACTCGTTTTAACAAGCCCTTTCATCTCCTGTACAATGAATTCTCAGTTCCCACAGTCAACTTCTCTGCTCCCAACCCAATTTAAAAATCACCTTTTGAACATGGGTGACCACATTTATGCATAGTAACCTAGACTGATTTGTCTTTACAAGCAAATTAAAACTTCCCTGTATTCACCTGAAATAACTCAACTTGTAAGTGGTACTATTACACTTTCTGTTTGTATTCCCTCCATATGCTGATAGCTTGTGGTAATTCTGTGAGCAACCAATACACTTGGGCTTTTCCATCCTCTATCATTTGGAGCTGATGAGGTCCCATAAAAAGTAGAAATGCCCAGTGATGCTAGAGACATTTCAGAATGCCCCTCTTCTTTTACCCCTTATTTTAAACTTGAAAAGGCTGCCAGATAACATTTGCTCATCAGACAAACCACTGCCCACCCCTTTCTTAAATGACTAAAGGGAAGAGCAGTTTCATTCTAGTGCAACAGAGCTTTAGGACAACTTCTACACAATGAATTCACTGTACTCACAGTATGTAGGTGATGACTCCTATGCTCCTAAAAAACAAAGGAGATTAATTGCAAGGGTTCTACATGACCTGTATTGGTCTTACTATACACAATAGGAAAAAATCTAGAGTAGCTGCCATACAGGCAGCTTTAGAAAACACATCTCTTCCAAAGAATGGTGTTTCAGGGTGCTGAGCATTAATTTAACACACAACTTCAAGTACTGTGGGTATCTGAAGTTTTTATGTATTGCTACTCTAGCAGGTATTTACCACAGGACACATCAGAAATGCAAAGAAACAGAAGCAAGGAAGTTTTATTTGGGGTGACCTCTTTTGCCTGCCTGCTCAGCAGATCAGATTAATACGCAGGTCTCCTCTGCATGCAGGACTCTTATAAATAAAGCTGTCCCAAGTGCGACAGGAACATGTTTTCTTTTAAGAGTCCTCCTCTGCAGTGGACAGTGGCAAAATGTTAACTCTGTAACTGCCATCAGTAAAGTTTTTAATCGTAATATTGCAGAAATTAAACGCTTATCTTTTCATTTAAGAGAATGCATATAAATGGAAAGACAGAACAAAGAGTTATTAACTGCACGTAAGGGTTTGGGGGTTTGGTTTGGTTGTTAATTTGCTGCAGTAGAATAGATTCTGTTCAGAGCAAACTGGAAACAGGTAACAGTAGAGCAAGGTGGGGGAAGATCAAAACATACCACATATCTGCAGCCAGTCCCAGCGGTTCATAGTTCACTATTTCTGGAGCTGTAAGAAGAATTTAATTAAACATCAGCAACTGAGGTAACAAGTTTGTACCAGGCTGAACTGAACAGCAGCTCAAAATCACCAGATTACCAAGAGGGAGAAAGGGGGGTGGGAAAAAGAAAGGCAGTTCTAGGGCGCACTGTTTAGAGTTTTACAGGTCTGACAAGAATTCAAGTTCACAAGTGTGCAAGAGATTATGTAGAGTAACTTGGAGCATTGTGCAACTCAAGTATAAGGGTAAAGCAGATGTTGTATATTAATTACAGTGCTAATTAAAACAAATTATGCTTCCCAAGGATACTGTTACCCTCAAGAATCTGAGCTTTTGTCTTGTTTTTAACTGGTGCCATTAAAGCTAGTTTTTAATGGCCAGTCTGAAACAGCCCTTAGGCAAGAGATTGAAACTACATGCTAGACTACACTGCTATCTGTGTCAAAACCTATTATCTTTATAAGAACCATTTCCTCATTGAAAAACATCCACATATAAGATTGAATGAAAAAGAAAAGACCAAGCTGAGGTAATGAGATGAAAAAAGGCATCTATAACAGTTGTGTCCTAGCCCTCCGCAAACCAACTCCAAAATGTCTAAGTGAAGCTGTAGAAAGGAGTAGGATTAAGCTAAAATCCAAGTAAGATATATGACAATTATGATCAATGAGTGACAAAAAGAGAATCGGGTGGCAAAATGTAAGGGGAGGTGAGAGGCTTGTACTTAATAGGTACCCAGTGTGAGGCAGGTTTATCAGGAAGCAGTGTTAGGGATACCCAGTCATTGTGTCCCCATGTACTGCAATGCAGAACACTTACTTGCCCCAGGCAACAGTGAAAGAATTACACCTTTTACTTGCAGGGTTTCACAATCACAACCCTGAATTTACATCTCTATTTATTTGGCAGCAACCTACTCTCACAGAAGTAACACATCTGCTTTACAGAAAGCATCTTTTGCCTATTCCAGAAAAATAAAGTAAACTTCTAGTTTTAGGTTACCTTGATAGAAATGTGATTGAAACTTCCTCTCACCCTCACTTCTTCACTTTGGAAAGAAGTCTCAACTTCCTCATGGAACTAGCAAAACATGTCAAATGAACAGGTCACTCACCCACAAATTCTGGAGTTCCAAAAATGTTTTTAAATTCAACTCCATCTTCTATTTTGTGAGCCAGGCCGAAGTCAATGAGTTTGATGTGTGGAATAGGGATATTCTTGTCTAGAAGCATAATGTTTTCAGGCTAAAAATAACCAAAGATAGATCTTTGTTATTATAATATTAATATGTTGAGAAAGTAGCAGAGTTCTCAAATGCCTTTTTTTTCTACAACACTGTAGAACAGGAAACACATACCTCTGCCTAACCACTTACAATTCATTATTTTGATAAAGGGATGACAACTGAAATTGGACATATTTGAATGGAGCAGAACTACATAAAAGCAAAGCAGATCTACTAAGAGTGATACTTTCCTTCCTTTAATTCTATCTTGTGCAAAATCTGCCTTTATCTTCCTGTTAGCACTCCTAAGCTTATTTTCTTAATGATGGCTATTGCCAGGATGAATACCAGATACCCTTGTTCCCACAATGAGACAGGAGTTTTTCACTCAGTTGTATGTAGTTCCCTAATCTAACAAGATATGCCACTAGATTATCAGACCAGCAGCACTGTGATACAACATAAAGTGCAAGCTCAGTTTTTCTTGTCCCTTTTTAAAACAGAAAAGTATCCCCCTGGCCCGCAGAGATGTCACACCCTGACCCCATTGATCTGCCCCAGTTACAACAACTGGCGCACACATAACAGCAGGTAGCAGGTAACTGAAGCAGCTGGTGCAGAGCCAGAATGCCACTGCTGGATCCCTGAGGGAGAGCTGCACTACTCAGTACTTTGACTGACAGCAATGTTACTGATTCTGCCCAGCTGTCCCTATACTGTTTTGTAACCCACTGGAAGAGGTCTGATTAAATGCTTCTTAAGGTATTCTAGTCACACCTAGACCTACTTAAGGAAAATGCTCTTCTCTATGAGATTAAATTCAAAGCTGCAAGAACAAGACTGGAAAAGATTTAGGATTTGTTATCTGAACAGTCCTGAAAATGGAAAGAGTTGGCATCAGAGGTCCTAGCTTATGTATGATAGCAAACTATTAATAGAACATGTAGCATTTCTCACAACATTGAAGGGAAAAGCTGAAGCTTGAACTGTGAAATTAAAGCCAACTTTTTCAGGCACAGACTTTTACTTTCTTTACCAGATGTAATTGATATTTCATAATCTTATTTCTTCAGCTAATATCTCAGCCTCAGGGAATCTCAGTTATTCCCTACATGGCCCTATTTCACAGGTTTCAGAGTAACCTATGGGTTCAATTTATCTCCTATGAAGAGCTTCCATGCATTAATTTATCATAACTTAATCATAAGCTCAAGAGCAACAGTGAGACAGTTCAATTCCCTGCTGGAGCTGCCTGGCCTTTTCACAGCAGATGCTAATGCAGAAGCGCTCCTGCTAACACACACTCGCAGTCAGAGCTGCACTGGGAAAGAGAGCAGATGAATAATTTATTGTCACAGTCACTGGACCAAGAATATTTTAGCCTCAGGCTAACAATTCTGTTTTTCTTCCATGGATCTAGGGCATATGTGTTTGCCCAGACACATGATGTAAGCTTGTTGAGAGCAGACAGAACAGACTGAAACGGCAAAAAGGCACAGTCACTACCTCTTGAACTGTTTTATTCCTTAGGTGGTGTAAGTCACTGGAGCTCCACTGCAGTCAATGGAGCCCTGTCAAGTGACAAGAGAATTATAAATCATTCTCTAACTGATCAGATTCTTGCTTAAAAATACATGTCTAATTTAACACCAGCAAAATTCCAAACCCAGTCCTTGAAAACCCAGGAGAGTTATTCTGTGATGTTCACTATCAATGCAATCATTGTTTGCTTATCCTTCCCAATTTCTATCTTGCATTTCTTGTTACATCTTCACTGACCACCTAACATTACTGGTATTAAATACCAAAATGAGTAGCTAGAGTTCAGTATAGAGAAAAAGTTGCACTGTATCCTCACAGTAATTTCATTGTAGATATTACATTGTTTTCTAATACAAAGCAAATATTTTCAGTCCTTGGCTTCTGGATTCATGTAGTAATTACAAAATCAAGTGCATATCCTTCATATGTCCACACATCTCCTATGCTTTTCACATGCACCCCATAAAGATTTGGATGGAAGTTTGTTAACCAGTTTTTAGGTTAGATGTGATATGCAATATTTGCAATGACTACATACCTGCCGTTAACACCGACTTAAGACAAAGCAATTTAAGACAAAGACAGCATTAGGCACACATTTAACACAAGGAATCGGCACATATACCCTGAAAATCTGGGAGGAGTCTATCTATAGCACACACGTAATTAATAATAAATTAACCTGAATTTAAAGTCAGGACAAGGAACATGTATCAAGCAGTAGAGTTTTTCCTTTTCCCTTCATTATAAAACTGTTCCCTCCTCTGTTTTATTCTACTCTCTCCTATGGGATGAGTGCATTTTGAATGTATTTCTGGAAGGAGTGATGTTTGAGGCAGCCAGTTCTGCAGCTGTGAGCCTGCTACTGAAAAAGCATTTTATTCTAGTCTCAAGAGTTTTATACCCAAGGACAACTAGCTTCAGAGAAGCATGTTCACCTAGGCAGGCCACAATGAAAAGCAGACAGTCTTCTGTACTGTCTAGGCCAGTTGTACTGATACCAAAGTCAAGGATCAAAACTATAGATGACACCTGATATGGTGGAAAAAGAGCTCTGTGTGTGATATGCTTTCAAGACTCCATGCAGCTAAGAAATCAAGAAGTCTATTAACCAGACTGCACAGGAGAACATGTAATCCTCATGTAATTCTAAACACAGTGGGGACTAGAAGCAGCAACAGTTCTTTGCAACTGGACCTGGCTCCTCTTCCCCAAAATGCATTTCTTCTGTACATCATGCTAATATTTTTATTTTTAAAACAACATGCTTTGGATGATCCCACAAATGCAAACAGTTGAAGGATGAAGACTCACTATTTCTTTTTCTCAGTCAGTCAATATGTAAGCCCATCCAAAAGTTACTACAGGGAGATTATCTTCCTTGGAGCACTCAGCTGTGCACTGCCTTTACAATGATCTTGCCTATTATTTAAGGTATGTTACTGAATACAGGTATCCAAAACATTCTAAAAGGTACAGTTCACCATTAAAAACCATCAACAATAAAAAATCTAAATCAGCATCTTTACCTTTAAATCAAAGTGAGCAATTTTCTTAGAGTGAAGGTAATTCACACCATCTAAAATCTGTCTGATGAATCTTGTTGCTTCCTCTTCACTCAAAGATTCCTTCTGTGCCAGGAAGTCAAAAAGCTCTCCTCCAGAAACCCTGCAAAACACACCAGAAAACATCCTGTTCTCTACTGCACTGTAAGACATAAAGTAAATGTCAGCACAGAAAATGGAAGTAGCAAAAAAGCTCCACAGAATTAGAAAAAGGCCACTCTTGCAGACAACCTAGAGTTTTGTGTTCTGGTCCCAGGTGTGTCAAAACTTCTTTTAGGCTTCTCCTCCGTGAATTAAGGACTGGCTTTCCCCAAGGCATTAATGCTGCAAGGTTTGATTCATTAAGGATTATAACGGACCCAAAGAGGTACATTTTTTTATTGCTGAATCCACAGACATGTACGTATTTCAATAGACAGACTTCGTGTTACCTGCCTCAACTGCTATTTTCCAAAGTTTTCTTTTGGGTGAGCAGAGGAAATAGAACAAGTTGTAATAGTCAAGGACTGTTAGAGTTACTTCGCTTATGGGTTGCCATCAGAAACATGAGGCAGTAAGATCCGCCAATAAGATCTCTTTTCTTTGCAGAACAGCCACTGCACTGTCCTAACTACAGATCCTTGCCTGACAGAACTGACAGGAAAGCATTTATTTTGTGCTGCATTTTTAAGAATTAAGCAGATTGTAGCAGGTTAGAAGGTACCTAAAGTACTTTTTCCAAATCAAGGAAGTGCTATTAGTAACTGTGAGGTTTTGCATCAAAACTGAAATGCATTCCATGCGTATTTAATACATAAGATTTCTATTTTCATTTTTGTGCTTTGTAATGAGAGGTCCAGTGCTATTTTGCTGTACATTATGAAACAAGATGATCTAAATATTGATTGGGGCATTGTCTGCAGCTGTTATTAACAATTATGTTTACATTTATTGTTTCCAGTTTACACTATCATTGGTATTACTGATCTATTCTCATTCATATTTACTCTTAGGGGCACTCACAAAGTGGTTGTTGCTCTTGAGTTCATTCTGGTGTACCACCACACCATTGCTCAGGATCCAGAGTGCAAGCACAAGGCCCCAGAAAACCAACAGTCATTTGAGAAACAAGCTTCTGGCCCTGTTTGATGAAACACCTGCAAAAGAGCTAGCAGGTTCAAATGCTTTGACTTAACTAAGTGCTGTGACTCACAGACAAGTTAGACAACACTGTGCAATGCAGAGGGCTTTGCAATGATTACTCTGATCCCAGGCTCCTACACACCACTGGTGGTGACAAGATGGTGATTACTATGCTTCTTTCAGAGCAAACTCTTGTGAACAGCTATAAAAACTGCAAGGAGAAGTCAACTGCAAACAAGAACAACGTGTCAAAAGCCACAAAGCCATTTGGCTTATTTGTTAGCTTCTGCTGTTGCTGTGGGTGACAGCATACCTTGCTGTTCCAAAGTCAGAGACACACAGAGCCCACTGACTTGGGCATTGATTAGTGGGTATTTTTTTGCAGCTCCCATATATTCAGAAACTTCTGCAGGAAGAGGAAGCTTCACCTGGACAAAAGTCACCTGATCAAAGCTTTAATTGTTACAACTGAGTGTCTGGCAAACAAAACCAAGCTTATATGACACAGAAATATGTTGCAACTGCTGCCTCTGGCTGCTGCCTTCTCCCTCCTTACTCAGCCTGTGAGACTCCCCTTTGGTCTCTGGTTTTCTTCTCAGGTAACACAAACCAAGGGTCTCAGCACTACCATCAGCCTTGCTGGACAGGTTGTGTTTTACCGTATGCGTTTCAGGAGCCAGAGAACACTGCCTCCTTTCCACACTGTAACAGGTTTAGGGGCCTTAGTTCATTAGTTTACAAATTATTACAGCTGCAACAAGCCAGTAAAGAAATCTTCAAGCAAAGTGCTTGATGGAATCTGTGTACAGAGAGCAGGCAAGCACCATTTCCTTAATGACTTCTATTCTAACTGCACTTAAGCAATCACCTCTGGCAGGCACTAGGGCCCTGTCACCAGGAAGCCAGCTGCACCAGGACACTTTCTTGTACTTTTCTGGAATTCAACCATGTAAGCACATAACTCTCTCTTCCTCTTTTACCCTGTCAAACCTCCTCGGTGGCTGTTCTTCAAGGTGGACTCTTTAATCAGGACTAAGAATAAAACAGCTTTCTCTTGAGCAGACCAACAGCCTCCAGCTCCCAAGCACCTCAGCAACATCCTGGGCAACCAGCTACGCCACTGAAGACACTGCACAGCCTGAAACAAGGATCACAGGAGATTCACTTGCTAGCTCCTGGCTATACTCTCCCTCTTCTCTCTAGTTTACACTAACCCTGAATCAGGCTGGACAGGGAGAAATTTCCAAGGCACAGAACACAACATTAAAATAAAAAAGGAAACAAAAGAAGATTCAAGTGCCTGAAGTCCCTCTGCACTTTATCAGCAAAAGACTCCTTCTCACAACCACTACAGGAGCATTTCACTTTCTGAAGGTCAGAGACCGGCATGCATTACAAATGGTACACCGATCTCCAGTCTCTTATGACACAGCCTAAGACATCAGGCTAAGCTGCAGAGACCTTCAAATAGTAATTTAAAGGAAAATTCAGTAGAAGAGATGTGATGATTTCTCATTAACAAAGACTCAGCATTTAAAAGAGGTTTTGAGTAAATTGTGCACAGGGAGTGGTGAGCAGTTTAGTGCAGGATCATTCTCACCCAAGTTATTCACCTGAACTCAAAGAAACTGCAGGCAGAAGAGACTTGGCAGTCCCTAAAGCCAACCATTACGGAATCCCCCAAAAAGGCAGTTGAGCACTAGCTCTCTTGCAGTAAAACCCTCATAAAGGTATGTTTCATTACTATAAGTCGAAAATATTCTTAGTTAACTATGTCATATGTAAAACA
>JANHGB010042797.1:0-15284 GCA_026283785.1 Coracopsis vasa | reverse complement strand
AAAACCCTCATAACTGCACTAGAAGTTACATTTGAACATCCAGGGAGGTGTGTTTTCTAAATCAGCACCATCTGTAAAGGAGTAAATGCTCCTTTCTCAAAGGACCTTAGGTTACAAAAAAAATTCCTTCCTCTAATTCAATCTCTTTCCCTTTTATTATGTCACCTCACTCCCACGGCAAACAAAGAAGCACATAATACCTTTGCTCTTCCTTCAAACCCCAATAAAAGACAAGTGACAATGCTGCCTTACTTCTTGGAAACAGCTGCTTATTATGTGTACACAACCTTGACACTCACCAGTAGAGGAGACTGGTGCAACAATCAAACACCTTCAGGCTGCTTTTGTCTGGGCAAAGCAGCCTCAAGCCTGGGCCCAAGAGACAAAGAACAGCAAAGTCACAAAAAGCTGGGGGGAGCATACCCCTGAACAATGTGCACAAGGAAGGGCAAACCGTGTACCTGCCTAACTGCACTTAATAGCAGCGGGCTTGGCAATGCTTTTCCTGCTCTTGAACAGAAGAAACAGCACCTATAGAATCAAACCCTGTGTAAAGAGGAGACAGTGAGCTTGGGAGAGGCTCATTTTAGCCAAAGCCTCTTTCAAACACCAGGGTAGCTTCTTCAATTAATCAAAAATACTGGGGACATTCTTTTGAAGCTGAAGTCCACTGTAGCTTAACATAAGGCCAGTTGGCCAGGGGCTGTAATGCTTATTTCAATGAACTGCAGGGAGTATGAGACTCTGATAGCAGAGCATCAGGAGGAGAGATTATCTATTTACACAGAGAATTTAATTATCTTTATTAGCAATTATCATAATCCTCAATTTGTACACAGCAGCTGAATGCAGAGGCCTTAATCAGGTCAAATTGCACCCTGCCTTTTAAAAAGCGCAATAAGCTACAGCCTAACAACAGGACACACAAAATATGTCAGGCCATGTGAGGACAGGAAAAAGCAGAAGGTAATGAACTGGGAGGTTGTTTTAGCACAAAGTAGCTCCCAGTCAGAAAAACCCAGCCGTCTTCCAGCGCATGGCTACAGAGACCACCATTTGGCCCCAGACTATACTTAAAAATTAACAGATGCCTATCATCACTCATGCCATCTGCCAGTAGTCACAGTAATCTCCAGGAATGCTCCCTGGCCTAAATTCCTGCTCCCCTGGAAAGCGAGTGGTTATTTCATCTCACTCAGGGATCAAAGCCTCATAGCCTGGATTCCATTCGCAAGGCCAAGGCAGGGGCCCAAGGGAACAGAGGGTCTATGTACCTTCAGCCACGGTGTCTCTGTATTTCATGCTTCATACATACAGATAACTTGCATCATTTACTGATTACCCCAAAATTGCAGGAAGTAGAAGACCTCAGGCTGTCTCCTTGCTTACAGCTTTCCGTTAGTACCATGAACTGACAGATAAAGGATATGTCATCATCTGCACAGGTCCTCTAAGCCTCAGAGCTTTGTGAAACAGATGATACTGATTCCACCAAAGAGCAGTACACAGCCCAAAAAACCTTAAATTGATGTCTGTCTTCCTTCATTACCTGACAAACTTCATTCCCTTAGGCCAAGACCATACATTCTGAGCAGCAAAGCTCCATTTACTGTAAGAGCTACTTCCATTCCTGGCTCTGATGAGTACAAGCATACTTGTTCCCTGCTCTGCTTTGTGTGACAGTGTTCAGGCTTTCCCTGGTTCCCCACGGAGATTAGGAAGGCTGAGCCACACAAATACACATAGATATAAATTTGCATGTGCACTAAGAATTTACATCCCTTTTAATTCCTTAAGGCAGACCAACAAAACACACTGTGATCTGTACAGAAAGACAGGTTTTGAACATAGGTCTGTATGACCATCCATGCACACAGTCTCTCACTTCTATTACATTCCCAGTCCTGAGCCATGAAACACATGGAATGGCAACAAGTGCCAAGTTTCATCCAAATTCATTATCCCAGTGTAAGTCCGGTTATAAAGAGACCCAGTCCTAAATGGCAGGGGTTTTCCTCCATCACATGGTGGCACAACAGAAGAGTAAGCAGCTTTCCTTCGCTCCCACCCTGCCACTATTCATCCTCAACAGTCAAAGTCTAAGGATTTAAAAAACCTGTTCCCTTGCCCTCCTTCCCTTTTTTCCCCTAGTCTACTCTAAATGAGGAAAATACGGGAGTACAGAGAATGGCTGCAAATATTGCAGAGAACTTGACACCTTCACATGTGTTGGAAGAGATGAAGGCAGACAGAAAACTGAAATCAACATTCAGAGGCCATTCGTGCTTCCTCCAAGTTCACGTCAGGGCAGCACTAGGCAGACATGAGGTAATCCCTCTGTGAGTAAACTGTCTTCAAGCTGACAGCACTCTCTGGCTCAGTAACAACAGCCTCAGCTGATGTTAAGGTGCACCTGTATCCCCAGGGCACATGGATGAACTGGGGGGGCCTGTTTACCAGCAACCTCATTCAATTCTCCTGCCAGGATGTGTGAGGCCTGAGAACACAACAGCTCCGTTCTAACAGTGCCTCTATGTTCTGTCTGCCTCTGCAGCCCTTTCCGCTTCCTATTTACCTCATCTTACCCCAGAGGATAGGAAGTCCCCTTACTCACAGCTCAAGGATGAGGACCACATCCGTCTTGTTCTCATAGATGTCATGCAACTTGATGATGTTGGCATGCAGGATCTGCTGTAGAATGGAGACCTCCCGCTCAATTTCCTCACGCCTCACTCCGCGGCGGCTGGCCCGGCTCTGGCGTTTCTTAATGAACTTAGCAGCATACTCCAGCCCCGTGCTCTTGTCTCGACATTTCTTCACTATGGCAAACTGGCCACTGCAAGGAAAAGAAGATAACAAAGAGTCTCTTAAAGCTTTCATATAATCACAGTGTCCCAAATAAGCCATTCATATACAACCCCTGAGCAACACTGCTAACCATTCCAGCTGGTTCTGGTCCAACAGTGAGGACTATCAGAATTCTGCACTCACTATAGCACAACAAGGTGGCCTCCTGCTGTGTCCGAAATTTAGCAAAGCCAAGCAATGTCTGACAAGAAGGGATGACAGATGTTACCATCTCCAAAAAGCAGTTTGTGTTTAAATGAGTAAGATCTGCCTCAAAAGGTCCAATTTACCACTCCTTCGCTGGGTAATGCTTAAGGCATTCAAGTCTGCAAGATGCCACTGGATGTTCTGATAGGACACGCATGCATTTAAGTACTTCCCTTAAGAATAATCTCTCAGAAAAGAACTGAAAGGGTTGCTAACCCTTTGGAAATGTAGAACTGGCCTCCAGTAACCAATTTTCAAATAAGAGAATTGTTTATTCAGATTTCTGCACTTCACTTGATAATTCAGTAATGTAACAGAAAGGTAAACCTGAGTAAGTGGAGTTTTCTCACCACACTTCAAGGACAAAGAATTTCCCACCGTACCAAACAGTGAAGTGGCCGCATTAAAGTTTAAAAGGCAGGTAGCTGCCAGTTGCCAAGACAAGTTTCCTCACTGTGGCTCCTAAAGTAAGACATTCCAGTCCAATCTCGTAAGAGGGAAACACTTGGAAGTCAGATGGCTAACTCAAATAACAGTAACCCTGCAAGCTGCAGTGTTATGTCAGCAGTGGGAACCTTTCAAGCCAAGACAGTTGTTACTGACTCTTCAAAGGGAAAGCAGGGGACGCAGCTTTGTTTTCCCTTGTGTGAGCTTTGCTTTCTTCATCATGCCCTGCAGAGGCAGAGTTTGAACTGCCAGAAGGCACCATCTCCACAGAACTGATGTTCCCTCCTTCTCAATTTCTCTTCTGAAAAAATAACTATAATCACGCTGGAAATGTCTTATCAAAACTAAGAAAGAATCTGCAGCTAAGAAATTAAGACGTCTGCAGCTAAAGCAGGATTTGAGGAATACGGATTCTACATAAGGCAAGAAAGTGGAATGAAACAGTGATTATTCAGAGGAACCTTTCGCTCATCACATTTGGAAGGGACAAAGACAACTGTGTTATCTTAGAAATGTTGAATCACACTAAAATCAGCACAGACATACAAAGAAGAAAATTCAATCATAAGCTATTAACATGTGTTTGCATTTAGTCTACAAAGCACATGTTAAGAGAGCTACTTCTACTGCACAAAAATTAGGGGAAAAGGATGTTCTGTAGCTAAAGGACTGGAGGGATTTAAGCACTCTGAATTCTGCCAGAAATGTATTGTATACTCTTTAGCAATTCACTTTTGCCTCAACAACAAAACAGCGAAAAGACTTCCTTCCTTCCACACAGCATGCTTATGGATATTTGTACACTGCGCAGCACGAAGTTGTCTATCTCAGTTTGCTGCTACTCTAACAAATGCTAAGGACAACCAGTGCTGTGCCACGCAATGTAATAGGCTCTTCTCCAAAGTGACTCCAAAAAGCAGATAAAAATCACACTTATAGATATTTCTTTTCATGAAGGATCACTTGGCAGATTTAAACACCTGTAATTGTTTTAGGTTTCTTTAAAATCTGTAATACCCAAATCAAGCAAAGAGCAGTGGCCATATGGATTTAAATATATATTAACTCCTTAGATTGATGAATGAAAATACTTCTCTACTTGTTAGTCTGAAATTATATGAAACCTGTATGTCTGGAGATTTCATCAGAAACTCTCACTTCCAACCCGTCTTCACTAAAATCAAGTTAGGATCAAGATTTCTCACAAAATCTATGCAGAATTGCCTTCTCTGGACATAAACATTCTCCAGTTTTCAAGTTCTCCTTAGATCTTGAAAATTGAAACTCAAAATCTGACAGGTTTTAAAAAAGAGAACCTAGGTTAAAGCACTGATGTTAACTCTTTCAAAGAAAACTGATGTAGACTCACTGCTCTCCTCCAGCTCAAGCACCAATGAGAAGTCAGAGCACTTGGTCTTCATATAAGCTTAAGTCAGTCCAAACATAAATTAGGTCAGTCCATTCCATTCAGGATGAGTTTCATTTATACTTCTCTCTTTCACTTCTCAATACGAACCCCAGTATTTTCACTGATTCAATGAAGTCAGTAGCTTTCAAAGTATTAAACATCATTCACAAATACATATGTTCTGATGAACCTTCTTATACATCACGGTACTTCAGTATTTGTTATTACTTTACCTTCCCATAACTAACGACTAGTGCAGACCTAGACATAATGATGTGTAAAGTACATAATGAAATGGGATGCTGAATTTGAGCTGGAGGAAGACAAGGAGCTAGCAAGGAAGGGTTACAGTGGCAAGAACGACTGTCAAGGAAAATGGCTCTAATAGCAGCATTCAGAGATTGTGTTTGATAAGTCTGATAGCAGGCTGCTGCTGACAAGTCTTGGAGTAACATCTCTGCAACAAAAGCTACAAGAGTATGAATGGCAAGCAAAGTTGACTGCTTTTGTTTGGGCACTAGGTTAAAGGACCTCATAGCCCACTAGATAGCTGGAGAGTTAAGCCTGTGGGTAAGGCCATGTGCTTCAGCCTGCATCTTGTGCTAACAGTGGGATGCAAAACTAGCAACCTGTAAAGACAGAATAGGACTTTAGTTTAACAACTTTTGGCTAAAATTATTGCTTCATGAAAGCTGCATTTTGTTTTGGCAACTTGATATCAAAATGGGAGCAGGGGGGAATTAAGCAACATCTGCAGAATCTCAGTGACTGAGAGGCAAGGAGCCCCAGCTCAAAACCATGCTCCACCCTTCTCATAATAATTGGAATGAGAAACATGGGAATTTGAAGTCTACCACACATGTACCCCATAGCCTACCAAGCATTCCTCAGTCAGAAAAGGCTCAGGTTTTATCAATGAAAAGTATTTCACTGCATTTCCATCATAGAGCAGAAATAAACTTTATAGTTCTCCTAAACTGCATGGCCAGGAAACCACAGTCAACTCAAAAAATAAGAAACCTCTGAGAACAGTACAACTGCCCTTGCCTAGCGTGTGTAAAGCCTAACTGGTACGCAAGATCCCACCACCAAAAGAACTATTTTATCCAAACCCTTGTCTCCTCAGATTCATGAGTCTCTGCTGATGTCCAACCACTTCACAAACAGACAAGACAGCAAGCTCCTTTTTACACCCAAGAGCACCCCTGTTCTCTCCTGCCACAATGCACTGTATGTTAGAGATCTCACTCTGCAAGAACTGGCAGATCTCCAGTCCCAGACTACACATTTAGTATCAGGTATTGTCTTACTCAGGGCATTATATCCGGACTTGCAAGGAAAAGATTCATCTTACAGATAACTTTAACCTTTAGCTACTGTGATTTTAATCTGCAAGGAGAGAATCTCTTTATAGGAATCACAAACAAGCTCATTAAATGCAACCCCTATGACTACACTGTGAGCTGTTATTGTGTTCAATATTATTATATCCTTCACTGGCTTGGTAAATGAAAGATGCAAGTACAGTTGGAACTTAAATTATGCAGCATACACAGCAATTATATTCACAACCTTATAATTATATAATGTACTTAGTGCCTCATTAACACAGACATCTGGTTGGAGTCTGTCTGAAACCTACAAAGGAAAAGAAATTAAAAATTGAGTCTGTCGCTTGGTGCTTGACTACTCTCAAAAGCTTACTCTCCATAGCAGAGGCAGCCTCTCATTCAAAGGGTTCAAACCAAGCCCGGCAGCCTCAAGTACTTCTTTTGGTTTTCATTTTCATATGTACCCTAAAATACTTCTCAGGAGAGAGGCAGGAATGGACGGGACAAGTGCACTTACCCTTTAGGAACAGTCAATCACAGCGGGAATTGAGACTGCAAGCCATTTGTCAAATCCATTCGTTCATTCATATTTCTGTCTCCTGATTTTATCACTATGTGCAAACCCTGGAGAACTCAAGAGAATGAAAATCCTGGTACAAAATCCCTAAGCTTGCCTTAAACGTTCTGCTAAAGAGGTCATTCTGTAGTCCCGAGAGCTGCTCATGTAAAACATGGTGGGGTTTATGGGGTTTTTGTTTGCATGACCTGCATCTTGCTTGGTCCAGACTTTCTGAAGAGACATGGTATCAATGTTGCTGTGTTTGCTTCCTCGAATTCTCTCTGGAGACATCAGTTTTGCCAGCAAAGTTCAGAAAGAAAATATTGTTTTATGAATGATGATTATGAGAATGAACACAGTTACTTTTGCATTTAATAAGTCCAGTGGTACTGTGATCTTTGTACATTTTTGTTTCCTTTAAAAGCTTACAAAAATGATTACATCACAGCATAGGAATTCCTGCCTTCTCCTTTTACATAGTTAGTCTGGGACAACTGTTTATCACAATACCCATTCCCTTGTAATCTCCCATTTCCCCCCTGCACATATAGCGACAAATATACTCTACCTGCTCCTGTTCCAGTCTTTGTGCCATTCCCTTTATCCCTTAAAAACATGCTTTTGCAAACAGTATTTTCTGAGACAGTTTGTGACTGAGTAGAAGAGGCTGCAAACCACAGGGAAAAATACAAATGCACCATTTCTTATCCTAGGACATTTAAGACAGTGACAGTGTAATTACCCACGATACTGCCCACTTCTCCCTCTTATCCATTTCCCTCCTTGCTGCAAATGCTTTGTCCATGTTTGTTACTGAATTGCCAGGGTCTTTATTAAAGCATCCCAGGGTAATGCTCAAGTATTTTCTGACCACCTTAAAGACTGCTGTCATAAAGCAGCATGCACTGCATCTCTCCACACAAGTAGCCCAATGCTTTGCCTGGTACCGAAACCCCAAAGCACACTAAGAGCTAAAAGCTGGAGAAGGAACAGGCAGGGAGAAAAGTCTTTGAACAAGTGTTGAAGGGGTAGCACATTGCTCTGCTTTTCTACCAGACAGAGTGGAGAGTTCATGTGGAGGCTCATACAGCTGTGAAAAAAGAAGATGCCTCACTGGCATTTTATAATCATAGTCAGACACACCTTGAATTTCCTCTTAACTAGAGAGCTTGCAGAGCCAAGGACCAAGACAAGACCATTTCTGCACCTCTTAATGCATTTCCACTCAGCACACAAAAATCAAACAGCATCAGCTTGCCAAAACTTTCAATCTAGGCTTGGAAAATGTAGAAGAAAGGGAAGTTTGTCTCTGACACCTGAGTTGACAGCACTGAGAAATTAAGCCATTGACTTAATTTCACACAGGGAGTCTGTGGCTGATCTTAGACTTCAAACTGAATTTCACAGCTCACATGTCCAAATTTCAGCCAAATATCTTCATGGGTTTTAGTGTATCGCTGAACTGAAGATAACTTGGCTCATACACATGTATTTACAACACACATGAAAAGCTCAGAGGCTGACACTTCCCAATTCCTTCTTGTTTTATTTTCGAGAAATGGAGTTTGTTCCCTTTCAGAGCTATTTTGGACAGCTGTACAACAGCCTTGTCACAGATTCAACACAGGCTGTCCTCAACTGCAGTAACAGCTCAAGAGTATAAACAGCAGCAGCTGCAACCTGTCAGTTAGAATATAATTAGGTACAACATCAAATCTGTCCATCATTAGTAAGGGAATTGATCCTAGCAATGAAGACAACCTATTATTCACGTTGCCATTATCATCTAGGAGATCTGTCACTGAATAAGAACAAAGAGACAATATTACTGGCTCATTTTGGAGTCTATCTTCAGAAGCACACTTTAGAAGAGCACAAGTTCAGCTTATTTAATTGTTGTGCAGTTCAGGAGATGATGCGGAAATGACACGGGGAAGAGAGAATCTGGGCAATCCAGAATAACAGGGTTCTTCTTGCTCTTTTTTCAAAGTTTATTTTTAATACTGGTTCTGGAGGGCAATGCTGAGGGACAGAATTTGATGTGGCAGCATGACAGAAGTGCAGCCTCACAGCTTTGAATGCCTTAATGCGTAACAGTGGTGTTGCTAAGGAGCATTAGAATAAAGACAGCCTTCAGCAGCTGTTTGTATAGGTAGGGGTTTATACGACTCTTCCTTCGATATTCCAGAAACACCACATCCGTGAGTAGCTCTCATGAAACATTGAAAATATGTAAATAGAATCCTGAGCTGACAGTCCAGGTTACCGGGCTCTTTGTGGCCAGAATGGGGACGTCAGGAAGCTGGTTCCATCATTTGAGGAGAGCAAACCATTTCTTCTTCAAATACCAAACCTCTGCTCCCTTTCTGCACATTCAGTCTATTTCTTTATGCTCTGTCCATGTTAATCTTATTTTAATTTATTAAAGAATTTATTATTCATTTCATTTATTAAAGAATTCTAAAAAAAGAGGATTTTTATTACTATGACTTTTGGTAGTTGTTAAAACTTGAAATTCCCATAAAATAGATGATGCAGTTGGACATGCTGACAGCTACACTTCTTTGGGCAGTGAACCTGGCAAAGGAGAGTGCTCTGGCATTCTCCCACTCAAGAGGTAATGCTCAACTCCCTAGATGAGCCAGGACAACTTACTTTGGAACAGATTTGCAAGGGATTTCAAGCAGCAACCTCCCACTGACTCTAACAGTAATTAGGTTCCTATAGACTTGATGGAAAATAACACCTTAGTCCTTCTGTACTTAATTTTCCAAAGCCTGTAAAATGCAGACAATGCCACTGGGAAAAATGAAATAAAATCCTAAGGGGTAAGCATACAGCTGGGTCTACAAATTACTTTCATGTCTCTGGACATCATTAGAATTGCTATTATTATAATTCATATTTTTAGTCACAAGAATATATGACCAGAAAGAAAACTAAAATAAAACCTAACAGCAGCTCAACCGGTCTTTTATCTGCCTAGATTCACAAACAGACTACTGCGAATGCAAAACAGTTTAACCCTTCTTTTCATTGAGCACCTGCAAACTCACTTGGGGATCTGCGCATTTAGTTGGGCTTCCTTTTGTTGCCAAGTGGGAGGTGTTGGTTTGAGGCTGGAGTTAGCAAGGAGGAGCGGCTCGGCTCAGCAATGCCAGCAGCATATGGCCAGGCTGTTGGAAGGGTGCAATCGCAGCCTACTGCAGAGAAGACACAGCAACACTTTTTCCACAGGTTTTTTACTGGAAAGGTGCCATAAACATGTATTACTCTTTTCTGATCTTGGTTTTGACCTACAGTTGGTGCAGGGAGGTGAAAAAATTTCCTCTTTTGATTTGAGAAGAACAGAAAACAGTGATCTAAAGTACACCAAGCTAGAGCAGTATAAACACAGCAATACTGATGTCAACACATAGAATCACAGAAGCACAGACTGGTTTGGGTTGGAAAAGACCTTAAAGTCCATCCAGTCCCAACCCCCCACCACAGGCAGGGACACCTTCCGCTAGACCAGGTTGCTCCAAGCCCCGTCCAACCTGGCCTTTAACAGTGCCAGGGATGGAGCAGCCACAGCTTCCTAATACCCAATCTAAATCTCCCCTCTGCCAGTTTAAAGACATTCCTCTTTGTCCTGTCCCTACAGGCCCTTGTAAAAAGTCCCCCTCCAGATTTCTTGGTACATCCGGTATTGCTGCACCAGACAGAAAAGTTCACTAAACTGCTGTGGACACTATCAAATGTTTTTAAGGGAAGTGGAGATGACCTTCCATTTCCCTTGATCTTCTCCTCCCTCACACGTTTTGTCGTTGCTTACTGTGCTAAGGTGACACTGAGCTCTTCGTAGCCTACTTCAGCTCTTGCTCAGATGTGCATTTCTCTCAAGACTGAGTTAAAGAAACTGTGGTTGCTATGCCAGCCAGCTGGTTTTAACAGTGTCATTTCATTCCAGACAATATAAGGGCCTTGAAGGAAACTTCTCACACCAGAAGTTTTAGAGCCATACTACGTAGAAAGACAACAATACTGAAGCCTGATTGCACTTCAGAAGCAGATTAGTTACTGGGAAGGTAAAAGACACGCTGGAGAACTTCCACATTTTTGGACTATCCTGTTTAAACTGCTTCCTCTCTGCATACTGAGGAGGTCAGAAACACCTAGGTGCTGAGCTCACCTTGGGCAGAAAGTGGGACTGCTTCAGGCACGTCACTTCATCCATGTACCTTACTGTGGTATCCTGTAAAATGACAGTCATATCCATGTGATGGAACCAGATGGTTCTGACTTATGTATACATCAAACAACAAAACCACAATTCCAATGTAAGATGATTTTCTATAGAAGAGTGGAGTAAAAGTTTCGGTCTCACAGCATCCTTCCCCACTACCCAAAATATGCTCTATGCATCTAAAAGCAAGATTTGGAGGCCTCCCTGCCCATGGCAGGGGGTTGGAACTAGATCATCTTAATGTCCTTTCCAACCCAAACCATTCTATGATTCTATGGCATAATTCACAGATGTGGTTGCCTGTGCATAGGAAGCCAAAACACAGCTTAGAGATCTAATTTTAGGTTTCCTAGGCTTTGCAAAGTTTGGCTCTTTCTCTAATTGGATGATACATTACATTTGGTCCCTTGACAGCAAGAAAAAAAAAGAATGCCACCCCATCCCATGTCACACATTCACTGAGCTCTGAGTCACTGCACTATCTTTAACCCTGAGAACAAGTTTATTTATGTTTACTAGCAGTAATCAGTTACTTGACAGCCTATGTCATAAGCCAAGAGAGCTTCACCTTGTCAGCATCCACTCTCCACTGCTCACAGCATCCTTTGCTTTGATCTTGCATAATGTATGGTTAGAGGTGAGTAAAAATCCTGAAAATATATCATCATATGTACATCCTAAAGTTAATATACACAAACATAATCACAGCTAATAGTGTCCAGCTAACTGGAATGCAGGACTTCTCTGCATTGAAGAGGTTTATTTAGATGCAGCAAGGAAGGATCATTTATCCTCAGTTATAGCAAAAGCTTTCATGTCAAGTTTTGTTCATTGTGCCCGTTTGCCACTCCTAAATTCAGATTGGTTTTAACCGGTGACTTCAAGCTTACAAAGTCTGCATCTTGTTAGTTTGCCATCTTTTTTACTTCTTTTTCTTGGAAAAGCTACATTAATAATTTCATGGATGCATTTTTGTTAATTTTCAAAGCAAAGCCCTTGGGAATTCTTGCTGAATGCCATTCTTAAAAGAAAAAAAAATAAGCCTGAAAAAGCTGTTTTCTTCTCAAATTCAAGTGATCACAATTGCTCTATTGCACCTCATTTTATCAAGCTAAATACTTTCCTTACACTTCAGAGAGAACTTCTGCTACTTGTAATTGCACTGGCATGCTCTTCCCACCAGAGAACACAGGAGTCTGTTGGTAACTTCTTCTGCAACTCAGTGGTATGCTCTCAGCTCATTTATGAAACACAGCTAAACCAAAGGCCACGCAAAGTTCACAAAACATATGCATTAAAGCACTTTCCCAGAAGTGTTTTGTAGGAAGTCTGTGGTTGCAGCCAGAAAGAACTGGAAGCCTTCTGTACAAGGACTATAGCAATAATTGGTAGTATGTGTTATTTTTACAGACCTTTTTTTCTGTAGACTAAATATCTACAGCAGAAATTTAATCTAAGCAGTGAACGAATGTGTCCAACAGAGCAGTATTTACACAGAAACTAGAGTACAAGAGCTGAAAGAACAAAACAGAAACCCTAGCATGGCAAGGATAAGGGAACTGATGGCAAAGTATCTTGCTGTTTCCATAAGACTTTATGGAATGAAATTTAGAAAACCCAAAACCTTAATCTGTTAAATACTCTGCTGATGCCTCTTGTAACTTTATAAAGGGCCTTAAAACCAGTCACAACCTTTACTGTCCTTCCTGTTGAAGCTGCAAATCAGTGAGCTCTGGTTTGTTTGGTTGTTTTATTCCCCCAAGCAAAGTGCAAACACAGTGGTGCTCTCTCCTAAAGCAACTACGGAGAACCTAAACTGGGGCAGATGCCAGATTATGACAAAATAACCTAAAAGTCTTAATAATAGATCATTTATCAGGAATTTTGCTTGGCTACTAAAAGTAGATAAATTCTTAATGTGTATGAAAGATACAGAAGTACATTTGATTCACACAGTGCACTTTTGAAGCTTTCACACAAGATTATCATAGTACTGTCACTAACTCACCACAGCCCTGGGATATAGACAGGAAAAAAGGTTTTACAGTATGAGGAACAACTAACATGACTTCATTTCAGGCTCACTAAGTACCCAGGTAGTGTCAGGGTGACTTCTAATCAAACCAGTTAATAGTATCACAATAGCAGCACTTGAACAATATGCTAATTTTTAAACCTAACAAGACGTACCGTTTTATACAGAAAGACAAAAACCACCCACAAAAAAATCAGCTGCTACTTTTAAACACGCTAACATTTTCACTCCCAACTCATGTTTAACTAACTGAATGTATAGCACTGTGACTTTACAAGGTCAATATTCACAACAGGGAAGTGCTGAGGACCTTTGCACATAGGCTGCCTCTGAGAACGTCACTGTCTGGCACCTTTCACCCGCATCTCTTTACAGCTCATACAATGGTAACTGATGCATCCTGGCCCAAAACCATCTCTGTGTCCACTGTCAGAGGAGAGTCAGAACAGCAGAGGAATATGGACTCCAGCAGAAGGATCTGGTTTACCGGAATAAGCAGAGAACAAATAAACCATTTCAAATTCAAAGCGAAGTTTAATAAATCTAATATTTCTGAGCAACCCTGTGAATTGTTACAGTCTATCAGTAAAGTGACATGTTATCTGCATGACAGCCAATTAATGCCTTAAACACAATTTGGGGTCATTAGCCGTGAGTCACAAGAAAGCATGCCACATACTAAATCATCACCAACACCTCCTGAAGCTCTTGCATGGTTTTGGAAACTTCCAATAACGCAGTGACAAGCAACATGGCCCTTATCAGCTCCAGAGGTTGGAGGAGCAGAGTCTGCAGCCATATAGCCTGAGCCCAGTAATTCTGGCAAGTTCCTGATAGCCTGGCAAGCTTTTATTGTAATCTGAAGCTCAAGAAGAAAACGCACATGATAAAAAAAATCCCTCCACGTATCACACTTAGCTTTTGATTGAGTATCAGCTCTCTAAGTTGTGACAACTGAGCCCACAGACCTAGGGAAGGTCAGAGCTGACTCACGCACAGCAGGAACAGCCAATTTGATAAGCTGTTCCTTCTGCTGTGTGGAGCAACTCCAGGGCATACATAACATGCATGCAGAAGGTTAGCACAATGTACTTGTGTCTTTATAGGTCTGAATTCAGCTAGATATGGGCTCAATGTAATATACCCAGGAGCAGATCAATTGTAAGAGGGTAGCAGTATTATGATGAAAAGGTTAAAAGATTTTCCCCTTCCCCATGTGTGAAACAGATGGAAATCAAGCTGGCATTTTAATAAAGATTTTAGGAAAATATCTGTAAAGCCAAAACCACAAAGGGCTGCTCAAAGTCATTTCACTGCTCTTTGTGGATTCTTATTCTTCCAAAATAAGAGGTGTAAGTTATCTCCTCATCTTATTTAATCTTTACTATATTGAAGCAAACAGTCTCCTCCAGCAGCAGGACAGGACTGAAACTACATTATTTGTTCCCTACACTCTTCCTACATTGGAAACAGAGTGATCAGTGGAAATTCTCTTTTTATGAGGGTTATAGATCCACAAAACTCAAATATTGAGGTTAACTACTCTCTCTTGCAAAAGCTGTCGCTTCTGTAGTAAGTAAAGACTACAAGTCCTGGCTTTAGGGTACACGGTCACCCACTTTTGGTGTGGCTGAATCTGCACTATAGGCTGACCAAAACAGGCCACTGAGTCCAACTCAAACATGCTGGCACTAGACAGAACAAAGTCTAGCTATTGGAGTGATATATGTCTCTCCTCACCAAAGCGTCACTGTGTGTCATGCTCAGCTGTTACAACAGGTTTTTACTCTGGTTGAAAACCACTGACACAGAGTTTTAACAATGATTAATGGATGTCACCTGAGGTAAGTTAAGCTTGATCATCAGGTATGTATCTGCAAGTCCTATTCTGCATGATGCTAATAACTTGTCCAATGTTTTATCATTGCACTGTTTATTTTATGTGTATTTTTACTCACAAATAACATGTTTTCATTCCAAAAGCATGGAACGAATACCATACAGAGTCTATTTTCTCAGCTGTTCCAATTCCCATCTGCTTTCTACTGCAATGCAAAGTGGAAAAAATAGTTTTATTTTTTCAGGAATTGAAAAGCAAAGACTGGGACTAAACTTAATATTAGTAATAACTTAATAATAGTGGTTAAAGACATTACTGAATACTTCTACTGGGGTCGTTCAGCTCTAATTATACTTTCAAAGCCAAGTATGGACTGAGGAGA
>JANHGB010042795.1:26781-46608 GCA_026283785.1 Coracopsis vasa | reverse complement strand
TTGAACACTGCCAGGGATGGGGCAGCCACAGCTTCTCTGGGCACCCTGTGCCAGCACCTCAGCACCCTCACAGTAAAGAACTTCTTCCTTATCTCCAACCTGAACTTCCCCTGTTCCAATTTGAACCCATCACCCCTTGTCCTATCACTACAGTCCCTCATGAAGAGTCCCTCTCCAGCATCCTTGTAGCCCCCTTCAGACAATTGGAGCTGCTCTGAGATCTCCATGCAGTTTATCTTCTTCAGGTTGAACAGCCCCAACTTTCTCAGCCTGTGGCTTCAGTGTGGCTTCCTCTGGACTCACTCCAACAGCTCCATGTCCCTCTTATGTTGAGGGCACCAGAACTGCACACAGTGCTCCAAGTGTACTTCCCTTCCTCTTATATTCTCATGTCTTCAAAAAGCCTGTTAGAAAAGGCATTTAGTTAGTTTCCAAACATACACACAAGCTATAGGGTGAGCAACCATGATCCCTGTGTGTACGCAAAGCTAGCAATAATTCACAAGATGTAGGAAGTAGTAAGTAGCTATACTACTTAACTACACTGAGTAGCACTTTGATTCAATAGTTTTGGTAATGTGGCACTTTAAAACATGTAATGTTAAAAAAGTCTGTATGAATTAGAGCAATCCAAGACCTTTTTCTTTCTGTATTCAAGCCAGAACAGGACATTATAATCTAATTTTCCCCTATTAAAAAGGTCTCAGGATGTAAATCCATTTAGCTGGTCACCTACTATCCTGGACACTTCTCTCATCTGGAATGTCTGTTCTTTCAGAACATCCCTGCTTTTCCTTTAATGTATCAAAAGGTTTCTAACTTGGTATCCAAAGCTGACACAGTTGATAGAAACATTGTGCTCCTGGGATTCCACCTTACATCCCAAGGTCGCAACTACACCTCCAAACAGAAGACAGACAGTACCCCTCTTCCCCCCTCCTTCAAAAGAAGCTGCAAAGCACAGCTCAGCAATCACACCCCATCTCAACATCAAAGCCATGAGGAGAAGAGAAGGATACAGGTTCTCCTGACCTACAGCTCTTCAGTGGTGTGCCATTTGGGTCATAATTATTCAACGTAAGCTTCCCAGGATCAGAGGCCACTTTCCCACACACCCCTCCCAGCAACCGAAACACTGTGCTGGTATGATGGTGCCATTTTCCACTGCATCCTGAAGGAAAATGGTGTGGAAGAAACTCATCTTGCTCTCAAAACCCTTCTTAATTCTAACAGAGATCTCCAGCTTCTGTCACTGCATGATGAAGTACCCTTCACAGCTTCAAAAGTTACTGTCTTTTCTTGACTGAGTTTATGTCAGCCGTCAACCACAGGGATGAACCAAATAAGCTTCAAGCTTATCAACTGGGCATGAATGTTTTAAAGTCTACAGTAGTTATCTTACATGGGGATAAAATACTTTCAGGTTTTGACACAGACATTTAATCCAGGCTGGAATTATGTTTAAACCCCATCTCCTTCAACACCAAAAGGCCACACAGTACAAGACATCAAAAAAATGTTAAACTTAGAGTGAAAATACATGTAACATATCAAATAAGATTTTTAAAGGCATGCAAGTAGTATTTCAGACAATTATTGCAATTTGAACAACTGGATATTGTATTTGACATGCAGCTTTCATAACTCCTGAGTTATATTTTAACAGGCATTCTCCCTCTTCTAACTTTATACCTTTATGAAAGGTATAAACCAACTTTATACAAGCCAGGTTTTATATCCTAGAATTAACTGGGGGAAATGCCAAGCCACTACAATCACTATGGAATCCTGAGGAGCAGCTTGGTTAAAGAGGTTTAACTCAACACATAAAGGCTCTTCTCAAGCGTCTAATAACAGACTGTGTGCAGAATCAGATACTAAAGGTGCACATTCAGCCCCCAGCTCTGACAGCAGAAGCAGCACCTAAACCACTGGTGGGTTTCTGCCAGCAACGCCAGCACAACTCTGGTGTGGGCAGAAAGCTCAGGTGGATGGAGAAGACTGGAAGGAGATCCTGCCATCACATATGCTGTTTAAAACAAAGCACAATCATAGAGCAATCAACAGTCTCAGGGAAGAGCTCTAAAACCAGGTTACAGGTTGCTTTGGAAAGTTCTGGGGGTGTCAAGCTGCTGGGTTTAATTCAACTCCTCCTGCAGTCCCTGTGGAAGCTGGGTGAATGGAAAAGGGCAGACAGTGCCCATGTTTAAAACATTAAAATGGAAAGATCATGGAATTGTAGAGCAGTCAATTCAATTTTAGCCTCCCAGAACAAATCTGCTTGGAAGTGCTCAGAAACACAGAATGGCTGTGAGGAGGGAAGAACCGAGCTGTATTGATACCTATGTTCCATGACCATCTGACCTCCTGCTACAAAGTTAATAAAACCCAAAGGTGACTCTAAAGGAGAAAGAACAGAAGCAGTTTTCCTAATTTTAGTAAAGGTTTTAATATTGCCCTATACAAGGGCCTCATAACCAAAACTACAATCTCATTAATATAGCTTGGTGTATCATGTGTGTGGGGTTTATGAGATACAGTACGTGAGGAGATGGAAAACAGAATGAAGTAAGACTGATGATGGGCTCCATGGGTCTCTTAAGGAGATAAACTCAAAGCAAGCTGAAGTAGGGGAGCAGAAGATAAAACAAGGCTTTCAATAGCTGGAAGAAGACATCAGAAGCAGGTAAGATACCACTTATCAAGAAGATCTAAGGACTACTCAGCTAAGGCAGTAAAGAAACACAAAGTAGCAGTCCTGCAATGTAAGATCTGACCACCACAAAGGATCCCACTGGACCAGAGTCAAAAATGTTTCACAATAAGAAACCTTGTTCTTAAGGTCTTGTGATGCAAAGGGGAATGCCATATGCAAGACACATGGAGTGATCCTTCCACTCCACTGGATCTTGGTGTCATCCCAGCTAGAAGCGTCCAATTTTACACATCACACTCCAGAAAACGTGACTGAAGAAAATGTGCAGAAAAGCACCAAGAAGGGCCAGGAAAATGCAGCTTATTAAGAATGACCATGACAATTCACCTTCACAGAATTGCTGATGAGAGATAACAACCTCCTCCTCCCCACTCCAAAAGACATGAATAAGAATAAAAAGCCTAAACTGATAGGAAAGCAGGTCTGGGTTAGATTTACAGAAGAACTTTCCAGCTAATAGATAACAGAAGCAGCTCATCTACCTTTCAATCAACTGTGGGAGCTGCAGCACCTCCAGCACTTGGAAGTGAAGAAGAGCTTGAACATTGTGCCTTTACAACCCAAGGATGAATCACAGGCTAGCATTGTCCTTTACAATGGAAGTTCTTACAATAGCCTTCTCTGAAGTAGTACTTGCAGCAAAAGAAACAGCTCATTGTGAAGGAGATAATGCACCTCATTCATGAATTTCACAAGAAGTAGTCTTCATACAGTAGGATGTTGTAAGGACAGTTAACATTCAGAGTATTTCAGCATTGAAATGTAGTTTACAGAATCTCTCCCTTTGAGTGTTTCTTGACGTAATTAAAACTATTGTTCGATCTTGCAGTTCTAGCAGTTATTTCCTCTTTACCTGTTAGCTGAGATCTGTCAGAACTCAGTGCAATTTCAGTGTTTAGGCATTAGTCACACAGCTTGTACTTAAGTTTCCTATGCAGGAGTTGTAGGAGGGAGAATAGCAACGGTGGGAAAGAGACCAGAACTTTGAATATTCTCCTCAAAGCTCAGCCCACACTCACGCTCCATAAATGCTGTATGAAACTGGTTCTTAGTTTTATCTGGGGACCATTAAAGTCATGTCAGAATACAATTCGTGCAAAATGGATGAGAATCAGCAGTCAGAAATAGCATTACAAGGATAAAAGGAAGGGGTTTTCACTTGCTCTTTTAAGAAGGACCTCGTCTTAAGCAACCACTCGTCCCTGACTTTATGGTCACTTCTATACTGGTTTCTGCAACAGAAAAGCCAGGTTCCATTTTTAGCCAGCTAGTTAGTTCCTCCTCACTCATCCAGAGGAGAAGGAGAGCAGAGCTAAGCAACTGCCACCTAACTTAATCTGTATTTCCACTGATGTCCAGCTTTGAACAACCCAAGTCATTTTATTAAGCCAGCTTTCAGTTTTACAAATGAGATGAAATGTAAGATTTCCCTTCTCTACACAATACATGACAAAGACTGGTTTGAAGTGCACTTTGCCAGACCAAAGCTCTGAAAATGGAAGCATTGGAAAAACTCCTAGCAATTCAACTCACATGTTGGTGTGCTGAAGAAGCACTGCAGATTTCATGGGGGCAGTCCAAGCATCTATTTTAGATGACAGTAAAAAATACAGCATTGCTCCTTTAAATCCAGACCTTCTAAGGTGAAGTATTAGTACACTAAAGTCTTTATTTTTAAACAAGGAGCTGGAGAAACAAAAATATTGCAAAGGTTAATGAGTAGTAACTGAAAAAGACATATTATTCATCACCAAAAAGCAAGCATTCCATAAGGAAGACACTTTCTGTTTGAAGCTCTAAAGTGATTTTCCAACAAATACCAATTGTAAACTACAGGTTTAACACAGATCTTCTTGACAGACTGGCTTTTTCCAGCTGTTCCTCATCCCTCTTCTAACTTCTTTCTGTCACTTCACCAAACTATGCTCTGGATACAAGTGACAAGCTGGTGTGAATCAGAAATGCAGCCTCAAAGAAGCCGACAAGTTCCTCCAAATATTCAGGAAAAGTTACATTTCTGCCATGCAAACTTTCCTGTGACCTTTAAGTGTTTATGCAAAAGCTTTAAAAACAATCCGTACAAGTGTCAAAAAGCTACTTCCAGTTTTAGTAAGCTTAAATCTATAGGTGAGTCTGGTTCAGAGTATGCCGAATTACATTCACTCTGGAAAACCCACTAGCAATTCTTCAGCCATCTCCTGTCAGAAGCAGACAAAAAAAGGCAGCTTCCCATAGCCACTCGGGATCCTACTGTGCATTTTCTGTTCCAGGTGAGTGGTGACCTGCCCTGCAGCTTCAACAAGTACATTATGGTTCTTTCACCATCCTAAACTTGTGTGGTGTTACTATACATTCAGCAGCACTTGGGCTATCAGCTTTCACTACACTGACAACTCCGCATCAATAATGGATAATGGGATTCTTGCATATACACCCTGGGATCCTTCCTTATACCTTCAAAGCACACACCTGTGTGTTAGGCATGTTATAAAGGAGTTGTCACTCACATACTTGCACACATCTGTTCAAACCACATCTTTTTTTCTAATGTCTTATAATGAGTACACACAACTCGGGAAATGGCTGTACCTGCTCTTCATGCCAAAGTAAAAGAGGAATTGTTCAGTCTCATGAAGCATTTCTTGCTGAAACAAAACAAACCAACCAGTTCCTCTGCAGCAGGGCCTACAATCTTGAAGTTGGCTTTCCTCTGTTCGAACAGCATTCAAATTGGGTAAAAAATCAACAGCAGCAATAAACCTTACTCATACGGCTCTCCACCTTTCAGTTGGCTTCAGAATACTCTGCTCCTTTCCAAGATGATTTTCACTCACCCGAATAAACCCCTACAGCAGTGCAGACACTCACAGTCTCCCTTCCCATTTAATTGCTTGGATGACCCTAGTTAACCAAATAAAAATTAATGAGCTTTCAGGCTACACCTGGGCTCTGCAGTCTTACCTCATGCCAAGAGCAGCTACTGCTTGGTTAGCTTCCCATCAGGAATGGAAGTCCTGATTTAGACAATTGAAAGGCTAAAGCTTTCCATCTATCCCAAAAATCCATCTCATTGTTGACCTCCAGACACATAACTACTGTCAAACACCACATGCTTGCACTGCCTACCAGCTATTTGGAACTGTTATAGCAGCTGCCAGCATTTGACGCCTTGCCTGCTAATTCAGCACAGGAACAGCTTCAGGCACACGACCCATTTAACTTGCTTGTCAGGAGACTGCTCTCCTCGCTCCACTCAGATACATGGGGAAACCCACCACAGGCAGATTAACCGTGCCATGAGGATGCTACCATACAGCATCTCCACAACAGAGAACCAGACTTTAGCCACAACTCAGCCCAGCCACCTCATTCCTGGGAGCTCATGGAAGCCAGGTCCATAATTCTCATTGAACTCCAGTGGAATTCGCCCACACTCTTTTAGGCTCCACAGAAACTCCCTCATATTGCAGAAAGCCACAGTTTTCATTCATACAGTGCGGATGCCACAGCTGCTTCTGTTTGGTTAACAGAGACATGAGGCTCAGCTCTGGCTTCAGACTGCAAAACCTGCACATATAATGGCAATAATTCTGATCTGGGCTCTTTGAGACATTATTTCTTTCATCTGCATCTCTCCCATTATTGTCCAATATGCTGAAAGCCCCAGTGTTTCTTCTGCAGCAAGCAGCCAATGAAGCTGACCTCATGCTGCAAGGCAAAATTCACCTCAGCAGAAGGAAAACGCTAGGACTGAGTTATATCTGCAGAGCAGAAAGGAAAGAGAGAGAAAAAAGGATGAAACGATGAAAAACTGTGTGGAATTGGTATATTAGTAAGGTATCCCTCCCTTTTAGGTATATTTCCCTAGCACACATAGACCGGAGAGTCTCTCATGAGCCAAGCTTCCTGCTCTTCACAGCATTCACAGGCCAAAGCATCCCTGACATCAGTCTCCCCGCGATGCTGCATAAGAAGCCGCTCCAGAAAGCCCGTTCTCCAGGAGCCTGGAGCAGACAAACCCTGGAAGACGGGCATTCCATCCGCGCTGCAGGAGCGCGCTCCGCGCAGGAGGCTCGGCTAGGCCAGCCTCTTGGCCCCACTTTGTTCTGCCACTAATTGTCATGCACTTGGCTGCAAACTCATCAGGGAGGAGGCACGGTGCGCTACATTTAGCTCATGCTATCCTACGAGGAAGGGAGAAGGGTGGCTTGCTATTTTTTTTTTCCTCCTTCTTCTTTTACGCTCCTATCAGCAGACCTCTTTAGTTGCTAAGGAACTACGGTTTTATTGCATTATAAATGATTTAAGGCAGCAATTAAACCGGCAGATGCAGGTTCAGTAGGCGGGAGGAGATGTTCCATTTTACCGGCAGCACGAGACGCCTCAGGAGAAGCGGAGGGGAAGGGGGGGGACACACACGGGACGACCCTCTCCCTTCACCCCCCCTTTTCCTTCACCCCCCCTTTCCCCTGAGGGATCTTAAACATGGGGGGATCCCCCTCAAAACCGGGGTCGGACCCCGCCGGGCTCAAGGGGCAGCCGCCAAGCCCCGGGCTATCGTGTGTGTGTGTGTCCCCCGCCTCCTCCACTTGACAGCAGCTGCTCATGGCTGTGTAAGCAGGTTTATTAACCACTGAGCATGTGTGCTAATTGCATTACTAAGCGTGAGCAAAATCCTCATTAGAAAGGAGACCAAATGGGGGTAACCAAGTAGTGTCAAACCTGTATTTGGAGAAAATTTACATCAGGGCCTATATTTAATATATTTGATATGCTCCTGCTGTGGTACGCTGCTGACTGTGGGATGAGCAGGATTGAAGCAGTCGTCATGGAAAACATCAGCGTGATGTAGGAAGTCCCCAAAAGTCCATTTTTTGTCTTCAGCCAAGCCGTGCTGCCATATTGTATAGGTGTCAGGTACCAGAGATAAGTAAACCCCATGCAGGGGCTGGGTGGGCTTTCCTTATACTGTAGGGTTTTATTTCTGTTGCCCTCAGCCCCAGATGGATTGACACATTGTCTGTAACAACGCCCATGCCACAGGAGCTATTAATCTTCCTACTAACACTCGGTCTGCTTCTAGATGTTAGTTATTAGCTATTTGTTATTATTAGCTAGTTATTAGTTCAAGAAGTCTCTTCCTCTTTCAGAGGACATTAAGGTCTCTTTCATTGCTTTGTACCTTTTTGCTCGATGAGCCAAAAGAAGGCTGTTCCACCACATTCCATTTGTTAAAAAAGCTGCCTGTCCCAAATGCAGCATGCTAATATTAACTATTTCACAGTGCTACCTCAAAAGCAATTTAGTACTTGATGCTTTCAACACTGAATAGCTGGGAGAGCCTAAAACATGGGGTCATGTGGCAGAAGAGGAAAACTGCTTGGGGTCAGTGTGGAACCTGGTCAGGGCCAGCCTTCCTCAGGGTACTGCTTCCTGGGATAGGCATTGTACCCACAAAGGGAGCATCTCAGATGCAGACTCAAGCCCCAGACACACTCTCCTGGTCTCACTACTCCTATGTTTGAGTCTTGATGTGGTGCTAGCAGGATCTCAGGTGGGACCAAGCTCTTCTGAAGCCTCCTCTCCCACTGAGACCCTTATGGGATGAACTGACATTTGATGGAGCTGGTGCCGTACTAACCACCTAGTGAGGCTAAGCATGATGCAGAGCCTGTGGCATGTTAGCCCTGGCCCGACCCCTCCTGCAAGGCTTGGTGGCTTCTTGTTGGCTTGCAGAGTAAGCTGTCCTGATCCCCCTTGTAAACATCGCCATGCTGCTTGCTAATCATTGCCTTGGCATGAACAGTTTAAGCTTCCAGCTTTACCTACTGCCCTGCTGTTTGGGAGGGAGGCTGCAGGCTGGGGAGGTGGACAGGGATGGGACCACAGGCATATGCACATGGGAAGGAGGAGGAGAAGGATTTGACCTACACGGCTTCTCAGGGGCACAAGGCAGCATCTGCCCTTCTCACCAGCAGCCAGCATTTACCTCAGTTTGAGCACACACGAGTAATTCTCAGGCTTTGCAGCACACCTCACCCTTCCCCTGCACTGGTTTGTTTGTTGGTTTGTTTGTTTCCCCGTGTGCTGGGCACTGGTTGAGGTGACATGTTCAAAATCTTGCAGCTTCCAGATTTCCCTGCATACACTGTCAGAGTGCTGCCAGTTACAAGTTCTCCCCCCAGGGCAAACAGTCCCAGGCGGTGTCACTGCTGGACTCTGCTGGCGGAGCCAAAGAAGGGAAAGAGAGTGTCATTGCGTATGGATGCAAAGGACTGCCTTTCTTGTCCGGCAAAAGAGGAGCCCTGATGACTCTGAGTCACTTAAAATATTTAATTCAATCTGCAATAAATACTTTACAATGCTTTGTTTCTATCTTTTGCTTTCTCCTCTTTATTCTTTTTAGTGATGCTGGGGAAGCTTTGAAATGTCTCCACAGTTAACAGCTTCCTTTAAAATGTCAAAAAGAAAGTGCTTGGAGTTTTCCTTGGGCTGAAATACTTGCCCAGTGGAGCACAAATCTACTGCCAGCTTCTTTCAGACCAGGACCACAGGGTTTTGGGACCTATAAACAGTTTGAAAAATGTGGACCTGTAACTATTGGGCTCAGCTCCTCATCCCTCCAGCACCGTGGGTAACAGGAACCTCTTGAGTTCAGTCATAAGGGTATTAACATTTACTCTGCTGTGAGGTCACAGCTGGAGACAGTAAGTGATTTTATCTTCTTTTTCCAGCATTACCTTAGCAATCCTGGTATCCACAGAGAAACACGAGCACACGGTATTTTGGACTGAGCACCTATTGCAAACTTTGCTTTATTGGCTGACATAACCTGGCTCCAATCAGCTGAATAGAGCTCTGCTACACCTTAGCATGACAGGCAAGGAGTTTCTATAGTTACTTACCGCCCTAAGAAAAGCCAATCTGTCAGTCAATTATTTCTCTTTACAGTCAGATTTAGTGCCTGATCCGGAACTGAACAGTCATCAGAATCACACAGTATGTGCTGATTCATTTTGAACTGGAGTTGGCATTGGGGCTACATGGCAAAACACCTCCACTGCACAGGATTTTAATATATTCATTCCCTTCATGGGCTATTCATGCCCATCCTTTGGCTTCTTGGGGCAAGGAGGAAAGAGGAGAGGCCATCACAACACCCCCTGCACTTCAGTGCTGAAGACAGGAGTGATCTCATACATTAGCAATGGGACAGGGAGAGATTTAGGTCCCAGCACAAGCAGGAGTTTGCTTGTAGGATGATCCATGCTAAGGACGAGGAGGGATGACTTCGCAGTCAGCAAGGAAGGAAGGTCAAAAGCGGAATTTTTCAACTGGAGACCCAGGCAAGTGACTTTATCCCAGTCCCCTGTTGTTCTACCACATGGGTACAGGTATAGGTTGTCCAGTTGTGGGTGTCCCATCATCTGCTGAAAGATGTTCCTGCCCATGGCAGTGGGGTTGGACTAGATGATCTTTGAAGGTCCTTTTGAACCCAAATGGTTCTGAGGTTCTGCAGGATGAAGAACAGGCTTGGACAACTGAGGAGATGTTGGAGCTAAGTGAATAAAAACACTCCCAGAAGCTCCTGGTGAAGAAAACTGCTCACGTCTTTCCCCTTCCAGTGCCCTTTCACAAAGATAAAATGAACATAGCCATAAAAATAAGAAAAAAAAAGGAATTGTGTAAAAACAGAGTAAGTCAAAGGCTTCTATCTTGTAATTCTGGAGTTCCTGCACCATCTGTGAGCAAGCTCTAGGGTATCTTACTAGCACCAGAGAGGAAGCTCAGTCTTGCAGAACTCATGACTGAAAAGCATTTGGCTGATAAACAAACCCCAGATAAAATCCCTGTCCTTGCTTTTGCCTGGATGAACGAGGAAAGTGTGTCTTTCCTTTCAAGAGACAGATCGCTACAGCTTCAGCTGTCCCTATACAGGCTGCAATTGTGTTCTTTGTTTCTTCTTTCGATTTTCCACAAATACAATCTATTACCAATGCTATGTTTTCCTTCTGTCAATATATTACTGGGCTCTATCAGCACAACCCTTATTGCAGCTTTCTGTGCAACGAGCTGGGGAATAGAGGTTAAAAAGACCAACCCTGAGCATATCTGTGAACGTAGCTTGCATAATCAGGGAGCGCTGCTGGTGCAGGGCTTCACTGACGCAACCGGCTGGGGAAAATTACCCAGACGCCTGCTGAGGGACAGAAGTGACTAACTCTCATCAGCAGAGCCCCGGCTTCAGAGGAGCTGCTGCTAAGGCAATGGGCTAAAATAGACCCGGGGGGAAGCTGGTTTTGAACAGCAAGGGCCTTCTTATTTATTGTTATAAAGAGCACTCTGCGCGGATTGCGTGTGAACTCTCTGTGCGCCTCCAGAAATCAGAGGGATAAACAAATCTGCAAGAAACTGCTTGCGCTTGACCTCCTTTTATTGCCATTTATCAGCCCTGTCAGGATCCCCCTAAGGTTCCCGAGGGCAGCTGAGGCCCGGCCAGACCGCAGGCTGCCCTGCTCCAGTCCTGCCTTAGATAAGCTAAGCCGTCCTCCAGAGCATCACCCTGCTCTTAAAAGGAGCGAAGTATTGCGGCTGAGAGCTTGCGTAAGGAGTCAGAGGAGCCAGAGCCGTCAGCCGCAGGTTGCTCTCCTCCAGCTGGCTGCGTGCTGCCAGGGATGCTGAGTGCTGCCTGACACTCTGCAGCAGCACCAGCTGGAAGTCACGAGCTCTCAAGGGTGAGAAGAGCTGTAGAAAAGCCCCAGTGAGAGCCCTGGGAGTCTATAGAAGGCCAGAGGTTCAGGGTTTGAGCCTTGATATAACCCAGGAGCAATCCCACTCACATTACATGGGGTGAGCTGCACCTGCTCAGGGATGGAGAAAGGAGAAGTTAGCTTTCCAGCCTTTCCCCACTGCTTTTGTGCTTGGTGATGGGCCAGGACAGCCCTCCAATATTTCCCATGGGGCAGACAGGAGGAGCCAAGGAGAGGGATGGTCCTTACCCATGAGCTCCTCCAGCTCCAAGCTCCAAAGCAGAGGTGTCCCAACTCTGTGCCAACCCCATAGCCAGGGGTAAGGCACACCTTGTGTCCTGGCCCTCACAAGACGTCGTGCAGGCAAGGTCTGGATCCCTGCTCCACACCTCACCCTTTCACTGTGTGACTTATGGGCTACAGATGTGCAAAGACACTTTCCTGTTCAACACTGTGCAAGTGAAAAAACCCATCTGGGCTCAGATAAATAGAAAATCAGACCATGTCTCATCATCTGCCAAGGAGGAAGCCAGTTGCAGATACAGAGCAGAAGCCTCCCGCCCTGGTTTTCTCTGGAAAGGCATAAGGGGGTGGACATAAGGAAAGAAGCAAATCCGTGCCTTCTGGAGCTGGTCACAGGAGAAGGATGCCAGCTTGTCCTGGCTGTGAGAGATAGCACTGACCACTCTTGCTGTCACTGGTGGGGACAGACTGGCTGCCTTGGTCCACCCAATCAGTAGATGTCAGAACCAAGCAGCATGGGGACATCTGAAGTGAGACCTCCTTTCACTAAAGGTGATGTGTAGCCAGAGCATCACCTCCATCAGGTGTGAATTGCACAAGCAAGTGGGATTTGGTCAGGGGGTATCTCCAGCAAAACGGACAGAGTGAGATCTGAGTTTAGACAGTCAGTCCAGGGGAGCCTGGAAGCATTTCCAAGGCTTCATGATCTTTCTGCAGCTACTTCGGAGGCACAAAGCTTTTGCACGAACATTTTCTGCAGTACAAGCCAGTGTAACAAGCAACCACTTTCTACCAAATCCCGTGCACAAATTATGTTACTACCACCATGTGCATGGAAGCTGTAGCTGTATTTATAGAGCATTGGGTCCTGTAAATGTACCCACGTAGGCTTTAAATCCATGCCTGGTTTTCTGATGATTGGTTTAACCATTGCTAATTGACTGCAAATGAATGAAGCTACTCATCAAGTGTTTCTGCCATAAATAAAATGTGGGGTTTTTCCCTCAGGCAGATCAAGAGCTGCCCTGGGAGGGAAAGAAAAGCCCTGGAAAGTAAAGATAGCTCAAGCTGTAGCTGTCAATCTGTGGGGAGCCCTGGGGAGCCTGGAGGTGTCTGTCACAAGCCCGAGGGCTGAAAAGCTCCCAGGAAGCCCTGGCTCCTCCATGTCCTGAGAGGTACTGGCTGTCAAAGCGCCAAGAAGAGAGACAGGTGAGCCAGATGAGCAGCAAGTTGTCCTCACCAGATCTGTGACTGCAGAGAAACACAGACTCATTCCATGCACCTCTGCCTTGCATTCATGTAAATCTGATCTCTGCAGAGGAACTGGGACCATCCCCTGAATGCATCACCATCCCTCATCCACAACCAGGTAAAGCTGTGGGGACACATGTGGTCATGGGATCACGGCCCTGCTCTTGATCCCACCACATCTGTGCCAGTCCGGAGAGATGCTTTGCCTGTTCAGAGAGCACACAGACATGTCCCAAACCACCAGGCTGGTTGGCATCCCATTTAAGGCCAACATGTGGCCTTTTGCTGTCTACAGCATACACAGGAGTAACTTGCTCCTGTTAAGATGCATGCAGCAAACATCTCTAAGTTAGATGCATATCATATCGCAGAAAAATGGTGATTAAAAAGGAGCTTTGCTGGTGTCTCATGGTAGCAAACACCACCAGCTTGTGCTGTGCTTTGTAAGAGGCTCTCAAAGGTGTGTTCACATGAAGGCAGCATGGGAACTATGTATGCATCGTGGTGCCATGTGATGTCCGAATTAAGCTTTAAATGCTGAGATAACTCCCTCAAGGGAAATTGAAGTAGGCATGACTGAAAAATGGAAGTCAAAGAAGCTGTCTTTCCCCTCTTTATAGCTGAATGATCTCCTCTACTTAGTTTTAGCCAGGATTGTGCAGAACCATAAAGAGGTGGAAAACTGGTGCTTTGCAGGAGTGTCAGCCAATGTTAAGGGTACCAAAATCTGCCCAGAAGCAAATCTGTAGGCAGTGAGTGATTGCATTTTGTTATGTTGACTAGGCGAAGGCTTGGGTTTAGTGTGTGGGGAAGTGCTGCTCTGCTACAGTTCTTCTGCATAACCTTTTGCTGATCATGTAACTCACTGTGTCTCATTTTCTGGAATAGCACCACCCATGACCCAGATCTGCTGCAAGCTAACTTGGTAATTACTAGTAAGGTGGTTTAAGAAGCTGCGCTGGCATTCCAGAAAGAAACCACTGTTGAAATAATTTCAAAGCTGAGCACCTCAGGCTGGCTGGAAATGGTTCAGGACAAGAAAAATGGACTTTCATGATGTGGGGACCTTTAGGGCATGGGATTTGAGCTGGCTCAACAGTGAAGGAAGGTTTTGTTTGGTGGGTGAGCACAGGTTTACTTCCCCCTGCTCTGAAAAAGCTCTGTGATTGCTTCCTATAAAACAGGTAGAAAGAGATTGTCATATATTCACTGTATTTAATGCCATCCCTTGTGTACCTCGTGGGTGTTCCCATGCAGCCCACAAATTCCCATCCGTTCTCAGGGCCATATGCATCCAGATGACTGATGTACAATCTACTCTGTAAAGGGAATATGTATTAGGAGATATAATCCATAGCAGTAAAAAATGTCACCACTGTGTTTCTTTTTTAAAGAAATCAGACTCATCTTTGGGGTAATGTGATGAAAGCCAAAAAGATGGGGATTTTAAAGAGATCACTCTCCATCCTTCTCTCAAGTAAGTGGCCTGGGTGCCTGTCCTACCTCAGCAGATCTGTTTATCTACCCAGGTGCACCTCTAGGGGATGTTTTAAGGGGGCAGACGGAGCTTGAACCACAACATTTATGACTCCCATTCACCCACCCCTGCCAGCACCCACCTCTTTTGCTGTACAGTTTGTGCACCATGCATGGCACAGTTGATATTTCCCAAGCTGCAAGTGCCAATCACCTTAGAGACTGCAGGAGGTATCCAGCCTGGGTCTTGAAAAACCTGAGGTCTTTCAGCTTCCCACAGCGTAGTAAGAGAGAGCAACTGGCTCTAAGTAACTCCCAAACAAGTTCAGGAGGGCCAGAACAGACAGAATGGATGGCATGGAGTTCATTTCCCAGCAATATTAGTCACCTATTGCTTTTCCTCTGATTTCCTGCCTTCTTTGCATCCAGATACACAAGCACACTCTGTCATCAAAAAGTTTCAGAGCTCCAAAATGAAGAGGAGAAGGAAGGCAGGTTTTTTTTCCCCTTGCTTTAAAGTTTGAAGCCACCTCCATTATCCCATCTGAAGGAGTTTTGAATGAGGGAAAAAATAAACATAATACTGAAAAAGCATTCTGAACTGTAAGAATATTGCACCCATAAAAATGTCAGCCCCAGCTTATAAAACTTTAACAGTGGTGGTATTAAAAATGCAAGGGGGACCAACAGAGAAAAAAGAGAGAGCAGTAAAGAAAAGAAGAACCTGACAGGAGGAAATACATAAATATATGTGGCTTAGCTATGGTACCCTAAGCATCAGCCCAATATGAACTAAATACTTCATCACTTCAACGTAAACTTTTTGTCAGCAACAGCTATTTGAGGCAGCATAAGGCAAAGGGAAATGGATTCAAATACCTGGGATTTGTGATCTGAGAGAGACACATAAAGAAAGAATACATCAGGTCAAGTGGACAAGGATATCTCCAACCTGGTGCATGGAAAAGGACCACCATTTGCAATAGCAAGGCTGATAGCTATGGCTTTTCATGAAACCACCAAGCCAGGGACTGTGGAGGAGGATAGGCAAAGAGCCGACATTATAAGTGGGACCAGGAAAGGAGAAGGGACTGGGGGACACTATGTGAGTAGCCATGTGCCAGTTCATCTGATCTCTGCAGGAGAAAGGTGCTGGGACAAACTGCAGGAAGGATGGAGAAACAGAAGACAGTGCATGATGAATGGAACAAAGAAGGGGACAGGTTTCCCAGCTGTAATCTCTGGTGACTCCCTTGAGTTAGGACATGAGGGGGACCAGGTCTGCCTGATTCCTTGTTGCCAAGCAGGAAGGTGCTCATCAAGATGTGGTGTCCTGAAAGAGATTTAATTTGGGTCAAGAACCAGACAATGGGTAGAAAACCGGCTGTGCTGAAAGAAGAATTAAAATTTGGCAGTGAGTTCCTGGTGGAGTTCATAAAGGAGTTGTCTTGGATGCTATCTTAATCTGTATTTTCTTTAAATGACCCTAGCAGAGAGAGCAGGAATGACGTGAAGTTGGGAGGTACTGCTAGTGCTGATAAGGCTTGGAATATTATGTAGGAGGAGCTGGGTGCCCTTAAGGATGAGACTGAGACAAATGGGATGTAATTTAGCAGTTAAAAATGCACCGCCATGTACTTGGACACTAGAAACAAGAATTTCTGCTATATGCTGGCAGCTTATCCACAAAGCAGCAGACAGAGATCACTCAAGCATGAGATGGCTCCGAGCCACGAGCATCTCATGGCTAAGAAAGGGCAAATCCAAATGGAGGCAGCATCAGCTAGAATACTTCCAGAAGGGCCTGGAGAGAGCAGTGTCAGGGGATGAGGACAGGCTGAGACATCCACAGCACTCAGGACTATGCCCAAGCAGCTGGGGACATCTCCTTGTGCCAGATCAGTCCTCAGCCCTGTGTCCTGATGGATCCTGGCAGCTCCCTGCAGCTGTGGGGGCTGCATGGGGATGTGGCCGCTCTTCGTGACCACTTCTTCCAACATGTCCACTAAGAAGGAAGATGGGTTATTTAAGCTTGAGGATAATGCTGAACATTGAGCAAATGCCTCTAAACTATTCCTGACTATGTTTAGACAAGAAATGACTGAATTAATAACTGCTGGAGGAATGAAATTCTGCAAAGGCTTTCCTGCAGGAATCCTAGGAGCAAAATGCTGCCTAGTTTTAAGCTGGAGCTCTGCAAGTCTATGAAGGGGATTGCATAACACAACTATGTGTGACAGAAGAAGATGCGACACAATAACCCAGGAAATCCTGTCCAGTCCCATGATTTTAGACTCATGATCTGTAAGCAGAGCTATAGAAATTGATAGAACAGGGTCATCCAGCTAAGCACTGGTATTAAATCTGCAGATGAATCCTGGCCTGTACTTTGGGGCAAATAAACAAGGTATGGCTAATTTCAGACTTGTCTTTGGAAAGCCCCACTCACAACCTGAGAATTTAGAGTCTCCAGGGCAAGGCAAGAAAAGGAAGCTGAGACAAACAAAGCTTCTGCATCAAAATGCCTCCTTCGAAGGGCAGTGCAGATCTCTGCTGTGCTCCTAAAATGGTGTTATCGGGACAGACACAGCTCTTACCCGTGCCAGCTGTCCCACAAGCTGCCTCTTCTGTTTATTTTGCTTAATTTACAAAGGCTGCTCCTGCCCTGTTGTCTGCTTCATCCATGGCACTACTGTCTCTTGTGAGAGGTTTTCATTAACGTATCTGCTGCCCAAGTGCAGTTTGAGAGCGGATCTTCTTCCCCTCGCTCCCTCCTGTACCTCACCTTCCCCAAAGGTGTCCTGGTGGTCAAAATGACCTATGCAGTAGAACAGGAAGACAAATATGGGTGGATGTTGGGACCTGCAGAGGACAAATTCTGGGACCTGTGATTACACTGAAAATAGCCGTTGACTTCTCCCATGCTGCAGTTTGGCTTTCAGAAAGCTTTGTCCTTTTACACATACGTGGCTTAGTTTTTTATTCTGACAGTGACAACAGAGGCATTAAAAAGGAAGAGTAAATGGAAAGTAATTGCAGGAAATAACATGCAGGAGATGATCACCTTTTGCCTGGGGACTGTATTTTTCTCCTGTCTCTTAGGTACTCTCTGAAGTTAACAGCAGAGCTTGTGGCACGACAGCACATCATAGGTTCACGGGTACCTTGGGTCTCAATACTCTAGGACACCAAGGCCCTACAGAGAATGACTTTCCAGCCACACTTCTTTTTGTCTGCAGAGGCATGGAAACCAGGTCTTGACAAAAGGAGTGTTTGGGCTCCCCTCCAAGCACCAGCTTTGCTCTGAGATCTTCAGCTGTAGAGGACTGAGTTTGGCACAAAACTAAAAGTAATGCCAAATAATGCCCCCACCTGGTTCCCATCCTCCATGCCACCACATCCCAGATCATCCAGCCCTGCTGTAGCTAGTCTCTGTACCCTGTCTCATGATGACCTGACAGCAAAGATGTGTGTGCAAACTCTCTACCATCCCTGCACTGGAGACCCAGGCTGCACTGATGCCTTCTCTGTGGTCACCTGTCAGCCCTGGCACATCCTCATTGCATGCGCTGACAAAGTCACCACCTCCTCTTTGGGAACAAGTGACACTGGGGGACTTTTCTGAGCAAACCTGCCCCTCTCCCAAGGCTTTCCTTTCCAGGGAAGCAAGACCAGGTGTCTGGTTAAATTCCTCTCTGATCCTTTCCCTTTCCTACCACATCTTATGCTTTGAGGGGTTCTTGCTGACATGACAGCCCACCACTATATGATGTACCCACCCTGGGAATCACTTTACCTCCTTGACTCACTGCAGGGGGCAGGTCAGACTGGAGTACAAGAACAAGAAGCAGGAGAACTTCTTAGACCTGCTGTCTAGTGTTAAACCTGAAATGGGGGTGATGAAGGGTCAGCTGCTGAACACCAGAGCACCCCATAGCACTCCATCCTGTGGCAGCTGGGAAGATGCAATGACCTCCAGTGAAAAGGTGCAGACTAATTCCACTATCTTTGACCCTTTTAGAGGAATTTGGTTTCTCCCTCAAGAGTGGAAGGTTTATTTAAGATCTAGCAGCCAGTTCACTCTTGCCTCTTGTTTTCTTTTAAGGCACTGGTCCTGTGAGAATCCTCCACTTAAGCTGACCTCCTGCCCTCCCCAGTGCAAGGCAGGCTTCTCCAGCTCCTTTGCAGATCAACCTGGCAGTCTGAAGTAACACTCCCTTTAGTAGTTTATCTATCTTCTGCCAAACAAAAGAAAATCAAACCCCTTGATCCTCGCTCAGGAAATGAGAGCGGTTCTGAATAAACCCTGTGTGTTAACAGGCTCTGGCTCCACTAAACCCAGCTACTGGAAGCAATCACTTCCTCAGTAACCAGCTTTCTCTTCCCATGGCAAAAGGAATTCACAGAATCGTTAGGGTTGTAAGGGACCTCTGGAGATCATCTGATCCAACCCCTGCCAAGGCAGGGCCCCTCAGAGCAGGTTGCACAGGAACGTGTCCAGGCGGGCCCTGAATGCCTCCAGAGAGGGAGACTCCATGACCCCCCTGGGCAGCCTGTTCCAGTGCTCTGCCACCCTCAGCATAAAGAAGTTCTTCCTCATGTTGAGGTGAAACTTCTTCTGTTTTAGTTTATGGCCATTGCTCCTTGTCCTGTCACTGGGCACCACTGAAACGAGTCTGGCACCGTCCTCCTGGCACTCATCTTTGAGGTACTTACATGCATTAAATGTCAGTCTGCTGAGATTTAACGGGCCCAGCTCCCACAATCTCTCCTCACAAGAGAGATGCTCCAGACCCCTGATCATCCTTGTGGCCTCAGCTGGACCCTCTCCAGTAGCTCCAGCAGTAGTACTGAGGAGCCCAGCACTGAACACAGCACTCCAGATGTGGCCTCACCAAGTCGAGTAGAGGAGGAGGATCACTTCCCTTGACCTGCTGGCCACAGCATGGGGTGGGCTGCTTTGGGGAATGGGTGAGGGTCACCCCTGGCTGAGCTGGAGAGGTGTAAGCAATGTACTTTGCTGTTCCAGGGGCAGCTGGATTGTGGATCTCGGAGCTGGCCTGTTGCTCACACCAGGGGAACCTGGAAATTGTAAAATGGCATGCAGCAAATGCCAGCTATCCACATGTGCAGCTTTCTGGTGGAGGCATTTACTGATTTTGGCTACACTGGGCTTTTTATTCTATCTGGAATATCTGGCTTTTTAGTCCAGAAATGCTAAGCCTCTGCCTGGCATCTGCAACACCAAGATCTGGGCCTGCATTTGAGCAGGGTCATAAACTTTGTTCCCCCACTTCCTGAGCAAAGCAAAGTTGCCAAGGGGTAGGGGATGACCTGGGGTCTGTCTTTTCCTAACCTGGCACATCTCATTGTTCATCCTGAGCTCCGGCT
>JANHGB010042795.1:7208-26775 GCA_026283785.1 Coracopsis vasa | reverse complement strand
GTGGGGACAAGCTGGGTATCTGTAACAAGGTGACTGGCAAAGCTCCCTATCCCTCTTCCACTTTACATCTGGCTCAGGCCCGCATGATATCCTGATGCAAAAGGGATAGAAACTGCACAGAAACAAATGCATGTAGCTGCACTATGCCTCTCAGAAGTGAGCTGATCAATCAGCCTAAAGACATTCAATTTGTCTGTCTTGCCAGAGGGAAAGTCAGGAGGTGACTTGACCACAGCTGACAGCGCCACTGGGAAGAGCCATGTGCCCAGTGGACCTGCTACTCCAGCAAGAAGAGACATGACACGATGCTGCTGTTGCACGTGTGCCGAGCGCTCAGGCAGACCAGCTTGCATCAGGAATAAAGACATGCATTTACACCACGAGGATAATTAACCACCTCAGCAGCTTACCCGGGGACATGGCGCAATGGTTTGCAGCCTTTAAATCAGGACTGACTGCCTTTGACACAGATTTATTGGATCTACAAAGCAAGTCCTGGGCTTGACGCACAAATCATGCTCTGTGCTGTATCAGGGGTCATGCTAGCCAACTGTAATGCCTCCTTCTGGCCTTGAAATTAATGGCTGGTGTCAGAGGGACAAATAACTCCTCCAGCAGTGCTTGCTGGAGGAGAGAGCGCTCCCAGGACGTGACCATCTTCAAGGAGAGCGTGGCAGAAACGCTGCCCAGTGGCCCCATCCATCCTGCATGGGTGCATTGCAGAGGCACCATGTAGCAGCATGGGGATATGGCCCCCATCCTCCTCTGGGCTTACCACAGAGAGGGAGAGTCCTACGTGACCCAAAGCCCTCGCTGAAACTGGGAGCGTGAGCTGTCAGAAGGAAGGGGATGATGAATGTTCTGGGCAGATTTTGTTTAGAAAATGGGTTTTTTTAAAAATATACATATATATGTGCTGCCAATCCTGGTTTAATACTTTCACAGCACAAGGATCTGCAGTGCCTCAGCAAATATCCTGTGCCTTGGGATGACACAGTGAGACTGGAAGGGGAAAGTCAGGCTCCTCCCTCCCCAAGCTGCCTGTCCCTCTGTAACACTTGCCTTTCACAAACTTCCATTTCCTAAGCGAGCCACTCATTCCCCTTGTACAGAGACTTCCAATTTTCTCTCCACACAATGATTGCAGCAAAGGCTTTGAGGGGGAGGGAGAAGTCTCGGTAAAACGACAACCCCAGGGGTAAATCTTTGACAGGATCTGCACAGATTCATCTGTGCGACTGTCATTTACATTAATGGGAGTCATGCATCTCAATAGGCGTACTGGAAATACCCTGGTCCCCAGCTGCCCCCTCTAAATAATAATAATAGGAAAAAAAAGCCAAACCAAAGGGAAAGGAGCAGAAGGGTTCTGTTCTGCCACCACAGGAGGTCAAGAGAAGACCTGTGACAGAGGCAGAGATGTCACTCACTCCTCACCCGTCACAGTGCAGGGCAGTGGGGAATAAGCGTTCGTGATGCAGGGAGGCGGCCGGCAGCTCTCTGGGCATATGTTGCTGTAAATTTGGAATTAGAGCCACTGAGGGGATGCGCAATGACAAACCCAGCTGCCCGTGGGGGTGCTGGCTGCCAGCAGAGTGAAGTGTCAATTATTTGCCATTTGCTAAAGGACACCGCTTTCTGCAGTCACGCCAAAATGTCTGTGAAGAGCATCTTAATCCCTCCAGTATGTGCACTGGTGGAGGCAGCCCCAGCCCTTCCCTGTGCCAGAGCACAGCTTCAGGCTGGGGTATCCCAATGTGACTCTAAGCCATGCCAGGATCTGGAGCTGCAGGAATGGCCAGAACCATCCAGGAGCATTGCCTGCCTGCACTGGTTCCCCTGGGCTCAACCTCAATGGCTGGAGCAGAGCAAGGCTGCAAACCCCCTCAGAAATGGGACAAAGATGGGGTCATGCACTGAACACCCCATCTGATGACACTGGGGTTTCCCCAGCAAGAGCAGAGAGCAGGCGACGGCTGGCACCCAAAACAGCATGGACACAGCACACCTCCGCTAGGATCCAGACTGGGACCTGTGCTGGGGACAGCCCCTGCTCCTGCTGCTCAGCTTCTCCTATTGTAGTGGCACTTGTGGCTTGCAAAGCAACAGGGGAGAAGTGGCATTTCATAAACTGAGTGTGCGCGTGTGCAAATAAAGCAGATGGTGAGGGTGTTTACATTGGCACTCATGCTGGAAGCGCTTAGATTATCTTCCTTCTTAGCTAAATTAGGGACCAATCTGGTCTGGGAGCATCACTGTTCTTCCTGCTGCTGGCAAACGTGGGCTCCCGTGGAAATCTTTATTCATCAAAACTTTCCCCAGGTCTGACCAAACCCGTCTATATTTGGGGCACTTCACGAGCGCTGATGGCTGCTTAATCACAGGGCCCTCATGAGGTTCAGTCATCCTAAACAAGTCATCAAGGCCATGAGTCATGTCACAGGTGGGCTCCACAGTGATTCAAGGATGAGATGCTCCCTTCTGATTTATTTCATGATATCATTACGCAGAAGAAGACCCACTTAAAATAAGTATTTCCAAGCCTTGTGTTCCACCTCTTCCACTTGAGCCAGCAGTCTCTCCTTGCCAGGTCCTCAGACAGCCAGCCAGAGGAGCAACAGATGCTTACTCCAGCATCTGGGCTTGAAGGGAAAGGGATTAGTGGGGGTCTCACTTGATCCCCATGCACTTGCTGCCTGCCCAGGCTTTCCTCCAAGATCTGGGCACGTGGCAAAGGCTGTTCCCTGACTGGAACAGCATTATCCTCTGGGGGCTTGCAGCAGTCAGGCACAAAACAGGCACTGCTGCTTTGATGATAAGCCAAAGGGGAGTTATGAAGCCCGTATAAAACCATCTGTTGAAATGTCTTGGCTGCAGCATTAATACCCCCAGTCCTGTGTCACTGCAAGGACAGCCGCACATGATTGATGTCTCGCTGCTGGTATCAGTAGATCATTACCACTGGGTTCAAGCAGCTGTTTGAGAGCTGTTTGTGCACTCTCGGTGTGCTTTGTACACAGTGGCTGAGGGTGAGGGTCAGCAGGAGTTTTACGGCCAAACTTTCCATTGCAGGTGTTCAGGCAAGTGACTGGGAACCTTGTGCCCATCTGCAGTGCTGGGGTCTTGGGCAGCAGCCCAGAAACATGGGTGACCCGTGGCCACTGGCACCCTGGTCACCATGTGCATGCCTCCATTTATTTGAGAGCCGCATCCAAGGTGAACGAAGGGAAAACATGAGCTTTCTGCGTGCCCCAGTGAGGCAAATATGCCCAGATATTCATTTTCTGGTCACGGGCACACAGTTTCTCCCTCCTGATTTATCAGACTGAAAGGAAAGGAAATGTTTCCTCCTGTAATCTGTTATCAGAGATATTAGTGATAACTCATGGGTCAGCATTTCTTGTTAAAGGTAAGGAACACTGCACCACAGCAAAACTAGCTGGGAACTTGAAAATAAAGGATTCTTCATCTGGAGTCAGCCTGTTTCCTTCCAATTAAAATAACTCTGGTTTATGCTCTGAGTGTCCATATCTGGATGTGTGCATGTGCATATGCTAAAGGATGAGACCCACAAGATGAACAGCAGGGATAAATAAAACTCCTGGGTATAATCTAGGTCTGCATCATGATCTCTGGGAATTTCATCACTGACTTCAGCATGGCTTTACCCCCTATTGTAACAGCAGTTGTGACCTAGGAACCTTGTACTGCTGAAAGGGAAAAATCTCAGCATAAGGACCTGGCACTCACATTTGGCCTCTGGAGGACCAAATATGTCAGAGGCTGCTGTAGAGTATAATTCATTTTATAGCACTTGCTCAACGGCTGCTGTCTCCCAGCGAGCCCGGCATGTTTGGAGCCCAGGATGAGTAAGTCAGCTGGCTTTGCAGGAGGTGGGATCGGAAAAATTGTTCCATTAAGGAAAAATTAAAACAGTAAAACTTGCCTGCAGATAGCTCTCACTGCACTGCAGGCGGCCTCCAGGGGAGCACGGGGAGCTGCTCTCTCACAAGCAGGAGCAAAGAGCTCTCACACTTCTCATAAGCAGGGCAGAGAGGATCTACACAATGTCAGATGAGACCTGGGTGACCTGGGTGAGAAGGGTGGGGGGCACCAGCATCCTCAGGGTGCCCAACGTACAGTTTTGCAGTAGCCTGGCAGGGATGGACCCCACAGCCTAATGCTGAGGGCCTTTGTGGCAGCGTGGCAGGAAGGATAAAATGCCATACTGAGGAAATCCAATCCATGCATGAAATCCATATCTCCCCACCTCGTGGGCTCCAGAGCAGTGTCCTGCCACTGGAAGGCTGCTGTCAGGGAACCCAGTGGGACTGTGCTTCTTCCCCTGCTCCATTACATTTTGTTTGTTTCTGTCAGAGTGGCCGAATACCATACTTTGAACTACGTCTGTTTTATTCATAGGGACTCCGACCAGTGGAGGTCTTAAGTACAGAAAACTTCCTCTAGAAGTTGGTACTTTGACAGCAACCTGAAGCAAGAGAACTCAAGAGCTAAGGCAGCTCCTAGAGAGCAAATGAACATCAGTACCACCAGAGTAAGAAGTTTACTGGATTAGGTGCAGCTGAGGCCTCTCAGGGTTTATGCCTATCCCTTACACACCTCTGACATGACACGCCACATGGGTTGTCCCCACTTGCCAGTCACTTTACCACATTCTTGTCTGTTCCCCTTGTTCCCTTGCCAGATGGGAAGATCACTAAGTCTGAAAAAAACAGGTCTTCTGTTTTAGACTTGTTTGTGCAAAAAGGTGGATGGAAACACCCATGTTTTGATAAAGAAATCTGGCCAGTGGAACACAGGGACCATGCAGAAGGTGATCAGTGGGAACAACCAGCACTTAAATGTACCCTAGGCGTGGCAATGAAAGCTGCTGCTACCCTCACTGCCAATCCAGCTTCCCAAGTAGAGCGGGGAAACTCCTGAAGGGTTGACCCAGATGAGACCAAGGTCCTTCTAGGCTTTCATAAGAGCTTGGGAGGAGGCCATGGGATGGTCCTTGGAAACGTCTCTGGAAGAAGGGAGATGCTCATCTGATCACACCCACAAAAGCTGAACCCAGCTACAGTTACTGCTTTTGGGACTCATGGACCGGTGGCACAAGGGTGGAGAGGGCTCTGCCATGTACCACAAAGTTTAAGGGAGCTCTAGCCCTTTTGCTGCTCCTCTCCCCACTTTAACTAGCCAATGGCAGCAAGATGTCTGTGTTCAGGCTAGTTAGCCACAGTTTTCTTGACCATCCCATGAGTTTTGTTGCGGTTTGATCTTTCTCACATAATCTCTTTATTGTGCAGATTCCTTTTATAAAATAATTAATGGGAGTGAGGAGTGCAAAGTGGCTCTCTCCTCTGATTCCTTGCTCCCCTCCTGCCCCTTGCCAAACCCAAGTCTTGGCACCTTCAGCTCTGACTCAGCCCCTCCAGGCTCAGAGTGGGCAGCCAGGCAGCATCCAAATGGCTACAGCCTCGGGTGAAATATCAAAGGTGAAAGGTTTGGCTATGGACTGAGAAACACACAGGCAATCTCACAACATTTGACTTTCCCCAGCTTTGTATTGACTTTCATTTTCTCGTTATGATAACAGGCAAGAAATCACTGCCTGCATTTTCCCTGAGACAGCACTTCTGTCAATAGACCCCAGGTCTCCTGGTCCCCTCTTCCCCCCCTTTCCACAGATTAACTTCTCACCCAAATGGAAAATTATCTTCAGACAATGTTGGCAGAGACCAGGCTGACAGGAAGACAAATCAGATGGGGGGCATGAACCATAAACATTGTTAAACACTCATTTCAGCTTGTGTTGCCTGACTTCTGGGAAATTATATATAGCATTAAAAAAGCACAACCGCAGATGAGTGTGTGTGTTAACAGTGGCATGTCAAGAGCACAGTGCTGCATTTGCCTCTCTATATCAAAGTAACACGTAGGCACCCCAGCAAAGAAGAACTGAAACCTACTAGGAGAGTGGTGGTCTTCATCAAAGACAAGCATCATATGATTGGAGAAGAACGTGTATAGTAAAGACTGGGACAAGAGTGGGGAAATTACAGGTGTGTTAAACTGATCTCAGTCACACATGGGCTCGGGTTAATTGTTTCACGAAGAAAATAATTACAAGTTCGATAACAAAGGAGGAAGATACATGGGTCAGCTGAAAGTCACCCACAGGATCAAGCTAACCTCTGCCTTTCACAGAATTGCCTGATCTTGAAATGTTTTTAGGCCTAACCTAAAATGACATTTCCATTAGAGGAAGGTGAGACAGTCAATGCTGTACCAGTCACTTCTGAGAGCTCAACAGGAATACACCGGGCATACTATCAGTCTTCTAGTGAAGTGATTTGACTCTGGCACCAGCACACAACAGACTTTTACAGTGACCTCCTCTCAGGAGATTGAAAGACCTGAGCTCATGCCTTTTCTGTATCTTCACACTGAACACAAGGAAAGAAGAGATCTCCCTGCACTGGCCTTGTTTTCTAACATGAGTGAGTTAAGATAATCAGGAAAACGTGTGGGCTAGAAGTTAGGTTGGGTTTTTTTTAGACCTGGAGAGGTCCTAGGAGATTTTCTGAAGTGCAAGAGAGGCAGCAATGCACACATACATGCCCTCCAGCATCTGCAGGCTGCAACCTGATAAATTTATTTACAGGCTTATGCCTCTTAGCTGTCTGCTGCAGCAGGGACATTAATTCAGTGACCCAGGAGTTCCTTTCACCTCCATGCTTTGTATGTGCCCTCTGACACGTGAAATTATGATGGCCCTCAGAGCTTGTAAGAATGCTTCTGCTAATCCATTAATAAAGTCTTCTTAGTGCCCAGAGTGCAGGGTCTTAAGAGCTCTGCACTGCTGAGGTTTCCAGAAGGATGTTGTGCTCTGGGCTCAGTCAACAGAAGGCAGTGGTACCTGTAAGAGTCAAAGTCCATCCATTTCTGCAGGGCCTCAGCATTTCTGGATTGACTGTCAGGGAAGAGCTTCCTTAAGCCACGGATACTTTCACAAACTGCAACAATGCTGCTGAGTGGTCATATTTTGTCTAAGAACTGGGTTTATCTCTCTTTGCAAGAGATAACCAGACACTAGCAAGTGCCATAAAGGTGTAGAGATGGAGAGAGACCAGGAAAACCACATTACTTTTTAAAGAGAGCATGTAAATGGGAAAGATGGAAATCAGACACCTTGTCATTGCTTAAAATGCCTGCCTTTGAAATGAGAGCAACAAGAAAACTAGAGGTCAGTACTACTAAGCCAAGAATGGCCTCTCAGGAAAGACATCCAAACTCACATCCATTGCTGTCATAAGCTAAGCAAGGTAACAAACCATATTTTCCTAGGGAGACTCTATATTAGAGAACTTTATTTTTCTAGGAAAGCTATGTAGGAATTTAAAACTAGACAAGCAGTGTCTTCAAGTGAACATTTTGACATGAGAGACAACAAACTCCAAACATAACTCTTTCACTTTTACTTAAAGTAGAGCCTTATTTGTCTTTGTTGTGGCCTTTGCATGTATGTTCCTCGCTACCAACCCTCCTTTACACCTGGCAGACTAATCTGTCTGCTGCCTTTGTTTTGTTCTGCAAAGCTAATACATACTCTTGATCCCTATTTCTGAAGAGCCCTTAGGAAAACATGACTTGAAGGAGGAATAAAAAGCTATAGCAAAGGACTCCATTTCTAGGTAATTTCTTCTAAATCCTGCTTTCAGTTTATTACCCTGACAAAGAGTCTCTCAGTTGCAGAGCAGAGCCCTACCTCCCGCAGGGGATATACCGAGGATTAGCTACCCTGAAATGAAAGTCTGTTGACCTAAGGAAAACATTTCACTAAATAACCGCAGTTGTGAATTGCAGGGACCTGTGGGGTATTAGACACGGTGTAAAGGCAATTTGAACGGAGTAAGGAAAGTATGTGAAAATAGTTTGGGGCAGGAAAGCTAGATAAGGTATGTAAATGAATACATCTGTGGGATGGGGAGAAGTTATGCAAAAGGAGATTACTCTTCCTTTTCCACTGCTGCCCTGTGAAATGGCAGCTCCAGAGGTGCAGGTGGACCTGAGCAAAGTCCATCAGCTTCTGACGGGTGACATCACCCAGCGAGAGGTGACCTGGCCCCACCACACTTCCTGCTTTCTGGCAGGTCTCATGGTTCCCTACGGATCCCAGGGTGCTGCTGCCTGCACTGCCACAGGCATCTCCCTGCTGGCGGTGTCCTGAATGCATCACTGCATTTTGGACTCTCTATGGCTGTGCACATGGTCCCTGTCACGTACCCCCAGGAAACCCTGCCTTGGCCAGGAGATTCTGTGTTTTCAAGGAAATTATGAAGCCAGAAATGCTGAAGGTTTACCAAACTGAACTTAGAGGAAGGGAAAAAAGCATGAAAACTACTAGTCCTGAGCCTGCCTTCCCAGGCCACAGCCCAGTAGAAATTCAGACCCACTGGCAAACATGGCTAAAGTGACTTTAATGGTAGCGAACCAAAGAGAGAGCATCACAGCGCCAGGACAGTGCCTTGACTCTCTCTTTGCGTTTTGCTTTGCTAACATTAAATGCAGGAGCACTTAATTGCTGGCATCCCAGATGGCCCCTGGATCGCAGGAATGAAAGTGGTTTTGCTGTTCTGATGAGAGTTATGTAGATCCTGCTGCCCTTTTGCCTAGTGTTGCAGTGATAATCTGGAAGTGTTTATCCTCACCTCTATGAGTAATTTGGTTACTCTCAGGGTCAATGAGAGTTTCTGGAAGGTGGCATCACAGACGGAAAAATGGTAGCGGATCCAATAGGCTCGGTCTCCGCGCTCATAAAGGTTTGTCTAAAACAAATAGAACTCGTGTGTTAAAAAAAGGGAGCTGTGAATATGCTATTGGATTGAGGAATCTCTGGCAAGGGAATTTTTCAGTTGTTGAATAACTGTCAGAGGCAGTGACGGAGCTGCTACAGCCTAAGTAAGTCATACATAATGAGGGTGGAAAAAAACCACTCTGACTCTGTTACAGAGTTTCTACAAATCCAGAGCTCAGCAGGGGCCCCGTTGTCTCAGGCAATGTGAGTTAAAATAGTGGCAAAAGCTTTCAAAAGTGACCAGTGATGTTCACACTCCCCAGATTTCGGGGAGCTGCCTTCCTTTTAGAAACCTGACTCGATTTTCCTGAGTACATCAGCCCTGTGAGAAACAAACCCCTCCATGTGCTAGATGTTGGATACCAAAGGTTCAACAACCAATTGCTGAGCATTGACCAGAACGTCTGTTAAATATATAAATAAATAAAGCCATTTGAGAAAAGGATGAGGCTGCAGTGCTGGTTACACCACCCCCCTAGTAAGGCTGTTGTAGGGAATAACGTTATGCCCCACTTGTGCAGACTAAGGACATATTTTTGGCCCCTCAGTTGCCCCAGTGCGACAGTTTGCATTGAATGCCCTCAGTTAGAAGGAACATATATAAACGTCTCTTGGATAATTTTCTGTTTTGGGTTAAGTGATGCTGTGTGACTCCTGCCCCGTGATCCAATGGGTGTTCAGCAGTGGGGAAGTAAGGGTTTGGAAGGTGCAGGTCTCTGCTTATGGAGCATGGAGGCCTCAGGACAGTGCAGATCCCTGAGTGCTCCTCCAACCCTGCCTTCTCTGAGCTGCTTGTTGCTGTCCTTGCTGCACATCCTCGTATTCGGGATGATTTGCATGACTCAGCCAGGGATGAGTAGGAAAACGAATGTCATCATTTTGATCCAGTTAAAAATAATTTGTCTGGTGTTTTCTCTCTATTCTGCTCCCCCCTCTCCTTTTTCGTTTCTTTTTTTTTTTTTTCCCTGGAGAGCACTATTAGCACATATTTAGGAAGGTAAATTGTCCCCGGAGTTGAATTAGCACCTAATCAAATGTGCACAAAGTGCTAATTGCAACCAACTGAAAAGAAGCTTTTAAGGCTCCAGCAAGCAGGCATGAAAATTGAAGCCATCCCAAAGAAGGGGGAGCCTTTTCAGACAGCTGACTGCAGTATTACTCAGTGATAAGAGTCAGACCATTTCATCCTCAACAAAGGGAGCAGACAGGTCGTCATTTCTAAATATCAGGCAGCTGTTTTGGCCCGGAATCTCCACTTCCAAACAGGACAAAATTCTTCCTGAGGGGAGAAGGAGTCCGTATGTTTGGTCCCTGATGTTAGGCACATGTATTTCTTATGGCCCATAAGCTCATGGAGCATTTCCTTGAGGAACCACACCAGTTGGTCCTTGCAGATGCGCTGTCCTGTTTCTGGTGGTCTTGGCAGGAAGTGTGCAGCAGGAGCTACGGAGAGGGCACAGGGCAAGGCAGGACCCTGCTGGGACAGCCCTGAAAGATAACAGAAGAAACTGCTAGGGCTTTCCAATGCTCAGCTTCTAGCAGAGCTAAATGTCTGTGTTTATTTAAGGAAATCAGCTGTTTTGAAGGTAACCGGCTGTAGGGCCTGAGGAGGGTGTCAAAGCTTTCAGATGAGAGACGCCTTTGAAGATGTGGCATGGGGGGAGAAGATGGCCCCATGCATTTAAGGGGCACATGATGCCACTGGGGACAGCAGAGGTACCCCCAGAGACAGGAGAGCTGAAGGCTGCTGGTCCCAGAGGGATGGGGCACCCCAAAAGCCAATGGGTCTGGGTGTGCCATTGATCTGGGAGGGAGGGGAGGGAGATCCCAGGAGCTGCAACACGTGGCTGTGGCATCATTGGGTTTTACTGAGATGGCAACTGCTCAAAAGTAGCTGTTTCTTTTCTCCCCCATGTCCTCCTCATAACGAGCTGTGACTTTAAGTTAAGGAAAAAACAAGCAATGGAAACCTCGGGCATTTTCAATTTAATAACAGTGAAAAAACTGTTATTTAGATTGCAAAGCCAAACAGTCTGAAGGAAGGGTATGGTGAAGGCTGCCTGAGCAGCCTCCTCCTATGTACACTATGAAACAGGCTTCTTTCTATGTGTACCTACGATTTTTCCCCCATCTTCAAAGGTTTAAGATACACACTCAAAGGGCTGAAGTTTGTGGTTACTCAAGCAAGCATAGATGTTGCCATCTTTCTATTCTTTCTATTAGCATCACTTCTGTGCGTTATCACTGGAGTCTCACTCCTCTCTTTCCACCAGGAACAGCCAAAGCTCCCCTCTGCTTTGTGAAAGCAGAAAACCAAAACAGTCTCTTTAGCCAGCTGGGATGTAAGCAGCCTCCTCACTGGTACCAATGGTGGTACAGAAGAGCTGCAATTTGTGCCATCCTTATGCAGTTAGTCTGTGCGATTGGATTGATACTTACACACTTTTTTTAGCCATCCTTTCTCCCAATTTGCTTACTCCGATAATTAACCAAACAGCATTAGTACTTCTCCCCCTCCAAGTAATCTTCACCTGTGTGCAGGAAGCACGCTAATTTGCCAGAAAGCTATGTGGCATTTGCATGTTTTTCCATCTAATTTGGCAGCGTCGGCACTTGAAGCAGGTGTGATGCTAATAGCCAACTTGAGCAATCAGCCTAGGTAGAAATCTGTGGATTGCACAAGAATTTCTTTGGAGAGTCTTTCTGTGTCTGCACTGAGCACTAATTATAGCTGGGAGAGGGAGGAAAGGAGGGAACCTGTGTAAAATGGATGGGTAGTGGGAAGGCTGTGACATTTGCTTTTTCTGGGAGACTTTCAAAAGAGGTTTCCTGCCCCTCAACTCAGCCTGAACATCTCTGCCAAGGCCCCGGTCAGGAAGGGAGATTTTTTTCAGGAGGAATGGAGTGTGGGGGTCCTTTTCCCCTCCTGCTGTTAGTGCTGAGCAGAGCACACAGATAAACAGGGCCAGTGACACAAGAGTGGGGAAAGCTGTCCCTGGGAGTTCTGGCACCTGCAGTCCTGCAGATCCATGTTTCTTCTGGGCCCTACCTATGTCTTTCAGGAGCTTCTAGCATATGAAGGCCGGGATGTTAGCAACCAGTCCTGCTCTGCTCCAGCAGTCAATGTGATGAGGCTGAGCCAGGCTCTTTGTCACAGAGCTGTTCCTCAGCTTCCTCCAGCTTGGGAGCACCCAGTCCCTCCTTGTTGTCCCTCCTGCCCCCCCAGTCGATCCCTCCTGTTCACCCCGCTGAGCTGCTCAGCCCTACACATGTGTCACTCCCATTTTTGGGTGGACATGGGGTTTCTCCCAGGAGACAGATTCCTGCTGCTTCCCTGGGCTGAGAGCCCGGGTCCAGGACCTGCTGCAACATGTCACTCAACCCATTAGTAACAACGTCCTTTGGGCAGGCAGGGATGTCAGGGCTGTTGAGGTACATTAAAATACTTCAGTCTTTGCTGTCACATCAGCTCCTGCTCTGCCCTGCTCCCCTACCTGTTTTTCCCACTCAGTTCCTGTTAGCACTGGAGCACTTAAACTAACAGATACATTGACAAAGTTTTCCATAAGCAAGACTTCAGATTGCTCTAGGCAGAAACTGCATTTCTCAGGTTAGAGAGATTGATTTTCCCCCTCATCTCTATTATTGTTGTTTATAACATTTTTTATACTATTATCATTACCATTACTATTATTTTATTTCATCTATTCTGGGCTACAAGTTGAGAAAGAATTAGAGGGTAATTCCTGTCTGCTTTTTGTCACCCCAGGTACTACAGAGCTAGAACTCTGGGTTTTGAGAAGGATGGGTCTGTCTCAAGACAAGGAAATGAGTTTTGAAGATGGTGCTGTTGCATGGATCTGAATATCCCTAACCACTGAGGGTGGTGGCGGCATCTGACTCAGGCTTGAGCTACCCAAATGACCTCTGCTATCATTATATTGATGAAGTGGACCAAAACCACCTACCCCGGTCATACCTCTCACTGCAGTGTTTGCCATCTGTATCTAGTATCACCATGTATCAGACATTAGCAGAGGAAATGTGAGGAATCAGTTACTTTCAGAAACCCACTGGGGAAACACAGCTCATGTTAAAACCTTCTGCAAATCAGAAAATGCTCCTACCCTGTATAAAGGTGTGGAGCAGGGGCCACTATCATTCTTGTCTCCCTGTTCTCTCTTTGACCAGAGCAATGACCCCAAATAAGCTAGAAAGGGATCTTTCTCCATGGGATTTCAGGCTTGCTGGCAAGCAGGGGTAACTGGGTATTTCCTTCCCCTCCTGCTGCCTCCCTGGATCAGGGCGAAGCTCAACCCAGAGGCAGGGGAGGGTGTCACGGCCACCATGTCCCACACCACCAGCCCTGCAGGCGCTACCACTGCTCCCAGTGCTATTCCAAAGATTAAATCTTACTTGACTTAAACTTCCTTCCACTGCAAACATTTCCTTAAATTAATAGTTTCTCAACAATAGATAATCAAAACACTTGCCTGTATTTTAATTTTAAACAAACCAGGTGAGGGTCAAAAGCAGACAGAAAACAGACCGATTAATTAAAGGGGGTGCTTGTGAGGGTTTTAACTTTCAACAGGCGGAAAAGCAATTAATTTTCAGTCCAATTCTGTTGTTTTGATTTATTCTTCATGGGACTCCTTATAAAGGCTTCCAGTGAGTTGTGGCCTCAGTTAAAAGCACAGCTGGGAAAGAGGCCACAGCCCAGCTCACTGCAGGAGGGCCAGCACAACTCCCTGGGGAGGATGAGAGAGGATGAGATGTGTCAGCTAGTTGAAGCAAAGCAGGAACCCTCATTTGTTTCAAATACCTTCTTTAAACAAGTTATAGGGTCCCGTGTAGAAACAATATTAAAAGGAATATCTCTGTCTGTCTCTCAAGGAAGCCAAATCCCAAGGACTTTTCCATCTATCCAAGCAAAGCTGCTTCCCCATGTTAACTCAAAGGTTTGCCTTAGCAAAGGGTAGGCAGAGGCCGTGGCAGAGCCCTGGGGCTTGGGGGTCTGGCCCCGCTCCAGCAGCATGCCTGCACCCAGCCTGCACAGTGACTGCAGAGCCACGTGGCAGATGCCTGCAGCAGAAGGTGGCCCGTCCTGAGCTTCATACTGGGAGCTGGATTCTGACTGGGGCTACCAGCCTCCACCTGCGATCACACCGAAGTGTGCTTCAGGTGGGGTGACTTGGGAATCCCAAACACATCTGTTCCGCCTGCTTTGATTTTGGCGAGGAATAAGGAGCCTGAATCTTTCTGAGCACAGGTGGTTTTAATTGTCTCACTGTAACTTTCACCCTTGCACTGGTTTTGGCTGTGGTAGAGTTAATTCTCTCAATAGCAGCTGGTACAGGCTGTTTTAGATTTGTGCTGGAAACAGTGTTGATAACACAGGGATGTTTTAGTTACTGCTGAGCAGCTGCTTACACAGAGCCAAGGCCTTTTCTGCTCCTTACACCATCTCACCAGTAAGGGCTGGGGATGCTCAAAGAGCTGGGAAGGGACACAGTCAGGACAGCTGACCCAAGGGATATCCCATATCATATGGGGTTGTGCTCAGCATATAAAGCTGGGGGAAGAAGAAGGAAGGGGGGGCGTCCAGAGTGATGGCATTTGTCTTCCCAAGTACCTGTCACATGAGCCTTGCTCTCCTGGAGATGATTGAACATCTGCCTGACAATGGGACATGGTGAATGAATTCCTTGGTTTGCTTTGCCTGCATGCACAGCTTTTGCTTTACCTATTAAAAACTGTCTTTATCTCAACCCACGAGTGTTCTCACTTTTACCCTTGCAATTCTCTCCCTGATCCCACTGGGGAAAAGTGAGCAAGCGGCTGTGTGGGACTTAGTTGCTAGCTGGGATTAAACCACGACAGCCCTTCTTCAGAGAGAAAACAAGCCCTGCTTTTAGTGTGCTTAAACTCACTGACCTTAACTGAGCTGATCTTGCCTGTGACCTTGAGCCAGAGGAATCTCCGGGCTTTCCCACGTGATATTTGTGCCCATAAACACCTGGATTAAGTGACCCATGTCAAACACAAAGCGACAGCAACACGGTTTGCTCAGCACTCACCTGTGGCCGTGTACTGCAGCCCTTCCCAAGCAAGAAGGACGTAGTATTCAACAGGCAACCACCCTTGGCTGTGCTGGCAGACCTCAGCAGTGCCAAGCCTGGATGACCAGGAGTGGGAACAGCCAGCGGTGGGTCCCCAGGGACCCAGGTCCTCCTTGCATGGGTGGCTTAAGAAGCAATAGCTGCTCCCAGCTTTCAATGGCTGGTGACAGGATCTGCGCTTGTGCTCCCAGGCTGGGGTTAGTGCTGTTTTTCCCTCCCAGAGATCACGCACTCGCTGGTGAGTTGTCACAGATTTGCAGTTCCAGGAATTAGGGGCATATTTTCACTGTGAACACAATGTTATCTCACCACGTGTGCTCCCAGGGCACCGCAGCGTGAGGAAGGCAATGAAAACATCTCTCCCCTTAGGGCAAGGTAATTTTCTAACTGGGACAAGAAAAGAGTTGTCCTGGGCCAAAGCCAGGCAGAAGGGATTGCTGGCCAAGGGAGAAGCTTTAGTCCTCTAAAGTCTCTCCAAAATCCCATTGGCAAAGCTGACTTACAGCACTGAGAAGTAAACACCCTCATTTCAAGACAAACTGCAGCAACCAAAGCTGTATAAAACACAGGCAACAGGCATGGTGACTTGGCACGTGTCCCTTGCATTTCACGTTGTCTCAGTCAGAAACAGTTATGTCCCTTTTGCCTGGCTTGACCCAAGGTAATATTCCTTTCTTAAGAACTAGAGAGTTTTCCTAAACCTGGGCCAGACTCATGTGATTCTCACCTCAGGAGTACTTAACCTTCATGTGCCAACCCTTTGGTAAGGCTAAGGAACTAAGGAACTCTGGGCTTAGCAACTAGACCTGAAGTTTGGGGACTCTTCCAGAGCATGGCTCAAAACTGAAATGAAAGCTTCAGCCTGTCCACTGTAAGACTCCCATCAAGACCTAAGGCTGTGCTATGGAAACACACTGAATGAAATCTTGCCTATGCTAAAGCCACACTGCTGATAAATGACCTGCACTGCTTTGAAAAACAAATGTATTTTATCCCTTTCGATTACAACACAGGAATATATCTTTTCGTATCAGTGAAAAGCATCCTACTGTTTATTTCAGTTGACAGTCCTGCTGCCAGAAGGGAAATGAGAATATTATCTCTAATGAGTCTTCTCATAATGGCAATTTTCTGAAAGAGTTACCAGTTCTAGGTTTGTGTCAATAGTCCCTCATCTGCAAGCCATGGAATAAACCTCCCAAGCCTATTGCAGTATGCAGCTTCACTTCTCCAGAGCCAATGTGATAATGTCTTGACAGAGCAGCAATTCCTATTTTAACAGCAGTATAGATTCTTTCCATGCGTGTACAAACACATCTAAACCCAGATTGTGCCTCTGGTCTCCTCTAAACTAAACAGTCTAACCCACATTTCTCTTCCCTGCTTATCTGTTGATTCTTTGCCACCACATTCAGGCTGCCCACCATTTAAATGCAGCCCCATAGAGAGCGCATCTTACCTCATTTTAAGTCATTTGACCCATGCCTGCCAAAGTCATTTGAGGGAATTAAGGCAACATCTCAAGAGGTCTCTCTGGCTTCTGGGGGAGGCACAAAGCCACAATATTTTTCACCATGTGTACAGGTGGGCCAAAGAGTCCACCTGCCTCCCTCCAGATCTTGGCATCAGCTGGGTAAATACAGCCCCAATCAAACAGCCCTCCGGTTTTTCAGGCTCTACAGAACCAAGACTCATCTCCTTCTAAGCCTGTTTCCAGGTGTGACTGAGACGTGTGTAAAGTCTTTGATCCTTGCACCATGTGGCTGCTGAGGTGAACGTGCTGCAGACTAATCCCACTGCCTTGTGTTTGTGCTTAGTGAGATTTTGCAAAACCATCTTTGTGCCTGGCCGTTGCACAAAAAGGCTGTGGTGAACCGAAGGCCTAACTGGTCCAGCTGGTCTGCTGCTGATCACTCTGGGCCACTTTCCTCCATTTCTAAGGCGTGTGTGTGTTAAAAACTTAAGAAATGCCTGGGGGACACTCAGAAACTTGGGGGTCCGATATAACCCCATGTGGAGAATGCTGTTTAAAATATGGCATCACTGTAATGTTAAAGATGTACAGCTGAATAGGGAAGGATTTTAATAGACCACTGAAACAGAAACTTTGGCCAGGGAATATGTGTTGAGCATACATCACGCTGGCTTGTTTTTACCAGCGTGCAAAGGCCCCATTGAGAAGCTAAGAGCATCTGAAACCTTTGCAGATGCCTTTCAGTAGCACTTTGAAAATGACCACTCCTGGTCAAGGGCATGCTGGTTAAGTATACCCCCAGGGAGCAATTGATTCCTGTGCTCTGGCATTGACTGCATATCTGGGAGATACTTGGAGTTTCCCTGTATGTTGCAGGTGGCAGGAGCCAGAGCACAAATATTTCATGTGCTCCCCTGGACAAAACTCTCCATGGACATGGGGTCCCAGTCGTGTGTTGAGCTGCATCGCCCTCAGCTTCCAATCTGCTGTTTGATTCCTTAAAGAGGACTATAGTCTAATCCAGTTTCCCCCAGATCCCTGCTCTTCTCTACCTTGGGAAACTGCGGGTTTGTGTCCAGCTCATCATTTAGAAAATGTTGAGCCATCCTCAGCCCAAAGAGGAAGGTGCCTTTCCTATGGAAATCTGTGCTTTAAACTTTTAAGGGAAAAGAGATTCAAGTAAAAACTGGAAACTCACAGACAGGCTCTCCACATGGATAAGAAACACAAACAAAGGGGCCGTACGACAGTTCCACAATGACACAATCAGTCAAGATTCATGCTTGAAAACGCTGCACTGTGCATGACTATGTGCATCAATGCAGCAGTGAATTTCTTGTACTTCACCATAAGCCTATAAAACAAGTGAGCCAAAACTGAAGGTTTGTGGAGGTTCACAGATCTTTCAGTCAAGACAAGGCCAAGTCTTAGGCAAACCTGATCCAATCCTCCACTTGGAAAGTGCAGGGTGATCTTAGACTCTGATAGAGCTAACACAGTGGGGGTTACAATTCCAAACCCACCTGGTTGCTTTGAGACCTTTCATGATCAGAAGAATGAGTCCAGCCCCGTTTCGAAGTCCAGACTTGTTTCTCTGCTGTAGGAAATGATGCTGCAATATGAATAAAAACGCAGTAAAGCTCAATGCCAGACCTGATAAGAGGAGAAGAGGGATTTGTTTTAAAACAAAATGAATGTCACTCCCTTACACTGTCATACTCACGTAACTCTAAGCACTGAGAAGTGTGTATCCTCCTGATCTGGCCAGGATTCCTCGTGCTGGCACAGAGGACCAGGAACATTGGCTACCCAGTCCTTTCCAGGTTTCCTGACCGACACTGTCCAGGTTCAGATACGCTATTTTTCACTCATCAGGAGCTGACAAAGATGGGTCTCTCCATCCTACCACACCTCTCCATGCGTCATCAGGATTTTTGCCTCCTGAGTTCCTTTGCCTCTTGAGTCCTTTGTCTCCTGGTCTGGGTGTTCTGAGAACCTACCCCTGTAGATGTACTTCTCAAAGACCTGCCAGCCCAGGTGCCAGCAAGAACTGCCATCCCTCCTGTCCCCCTCCTGCCCATTACTGCTTTGGGAGCTTTGCACATCAATATTCCCATTCATTCGCCTTTCATACCAACCTTTTCCATTTCATTTCATTTTCCATCACATTCTCTACTGCCACATGGGCTCCACATGAGGCTGTGCTTGGGCACAACTTTCAACTGAGCTCCAGGATGCTACGAAGAGGGAGACCCCAGCTCTCACCCAATCCATGGAAAGGATTCAAGGGGCTCATAGGAGAAGCAAAGTATGCTCCAGCCCAGTCCTCCAGCAGGTCTTCTGAACTCAGTTCTTCCTGAGCAGAAGGTGGGTGTTTTGGACAAGATGCATCACGTCAGGTGACTTACAATTAAATATCTTCTTTGGAGCTTGCTCCCTAGTCAATGGATACAGCCCATTCTGAGAGCAATACCTGACTTTATGATGGAGGTGGCTAACATGGGTTAGATGGAGTGTGCCCATGGAGTGGCTATTTCTTTCCATTGTCTACCCAGGGAGAAGAGGACAGTGAGCTCACACTGAGATGTTTACTCCATAGACCTCTGAAGTTACGTGAGCTGAATCCTATCTCTGCAGCCCAGAAAAGAGCCAGCAAAGGGAGTGTGAAATATATGGTTGGTGGGGCTTGCCATTCACAACCTGATCCCAAGTCCTTTCTCAGCTGCACATCATACATCCAGTCTGAGCTTCCCCACACTTCCTACAAACTTCCTAAAAGTGGGAGCAACCTGAGAGCAGGTTTCCCAGGATTCTTCCTCTGCAGACTTCTCCCTGCGTTTTCATCTTGTAAGCATCCTTCATTTGCCAAGCTGGCAAGGTCCTTGAGATCTCCTGCCATTCCCCTCTGGCACAGCAGAGTCTGTGGCTTTTGATCTTTTGCCCTATTGATCTAAATTGGCTCAGGGATGGTCAGGAAGTGCTTTGTGGTCTAGGGTGCATTGAGGCATGGGAAGAAAATGTTCTGTGAATTGTGCTGGGCAGGACACCAACCCATTCTCCCTCTAATAGCCACCTGATGACTTCTAGCTAACTTAACAAACATGGCCC